>PVJD01003019.1:0-177818 GCA_004026545.1 Mormoops blainvillei | reverse complement strand
GTTTTAATGCATTTCATGATTTTGTTGCTTTGGTGTGCATTTCAAAATGACACATTTGATCAGTTCTTTAGGTAATATTGATGTTTTGCCCTTTTAAATGTGTCATTTGATTTTCTGATGTTATTCTCCACCTGCTTTGGTAGCACTTTCATTTAGTCACAGCTTTTTATTGGGTCCCTAAAGGTTTACATAAAGGAACCTGACCTGAGGGTATTTTATTTTATTTTAAAAATGCTTTTCTCTATCCTTTGTTCTTGAATGCACCCAACCCCACCTTTGCCAACCTGTATCTTCCCCCTTCTTCTCTTCCCCATTCTTCTCTTCCCCCTCTCCAGCCACATCATCCCCTTATCTACTCTTTAAAACACTGTGAATAAATTCTTCACTATAAGAGCCTCAAACACTGGCCTTTCCTCAATCATATTTAAGTATTTCATTGTATAGACCCGTTGCCTCGCCTCTGCTGTTCCCTGTGGATTCAATCAAAGAGCAATTTTTAAAAACAGGTATGGGGAGCGGGCTGATGTTTTACATTTCTGACATGTTTTTATTGCTCTTGTTGAAGACATTTCCAAATAGTAATTCCAAATTTTTGAAGGCAGCAACAAAATCCTGGTATGGTCTGTTCTTTTCTTATTATTTGACTTTTTTTTGCTTTCTTTTACCTTTTACTGTATTTACCTTACATTCTTGGCAGGTTAATTTCTACTTTTTTAATATCTTCAAGTACAGTAAATGCAGATGTTAGAGACACACAATAGGGTTGAGAGACTGATCAAAAGTAAGCACAAGCCAATTTCTTCTGAGCAAAATATCTGAAGAGACCTGAAGGATAGGGTCAAATAAATAAAACATCCCCTTGTTTTATGTGCGCAATTGTCATCACAGATCATCTCAAAGCTTAGATTCTGCACAGTTGGGCTATGCAATCTATAAATGTCCACCTTCTTAAGTTAGAAAAAATCCCCAAAATAATGTGTAAGCTCAAGATTTTTTGTTGTTGTTGTTAAGAAAAGACATTGTATTATAAATAGGAAGCATAAAGTAAGTTTACATCAAGTATCTCATTTGTTTTATTGGGAAGAGTTAAGGGTTTATTAGTTTTTGGGAATAAACATAAAGTTACAAGATCATTGGGGCTTCTGTGGTGGGAAAGTGGAAGTGAGGTAGACAAGTTTATATAGGCCTAGCCTTTGGCATAAATGTAAATTGACCAAGCATCTTTGGGATTATTCTATTTCCCCCCTTCCTTTCTGCATAATTTGTGTACTCACTGCTCCTCTAAATTCCTGGTAAATAAGTATAGTGCAATGAAAAGAATGAATTTTGATATTAAAATGGCTAGTATTTGAATATGGGCTCTTGTACCATCAGATTGCACACCTAAACTTCACGACCTATTTCCATATCTAAGAAAAATTAGATGGATATTATCGATTTCCCAAGAAGAGGCTAATGCCGTCTCCTGGTGTGATGGAATGAGACAAAAATGAAACCCAGGGGTATGCTGTATTAGTCATGGGAGTTTGCTCAGGAGCCAGCAGTGCTCGTGATCACGCGGGGGAAGACATGTCAGAAGCTTAGCTAGGCAGTCACGTAACAGATACCAAGAGCAGTCCAAGCAAAAGAGGCAACTTGCAAGTCCAAATGGAGAAAGTCAGTCTATAACTTAAGGAAGTTGGCCAGGTGTAAAGACCACAGAAGGAGGTGTAGGAGTTTGATAGCTCACATATTTCTTCAGGATATTATTTGCAGGCCGCTCCTGTCTTCATACTTGGCCACTTCCTTTAAATAAGAACTTATTTTTATCTGTCTACACTTTCAAGCCTTTCTTTTTTTCTTTTTTTTCCTTGAAGGAAGAGTGGAAGAAACTAGGATATTTTCATTCCTTACCACACATGCCCCCAACCATTATACTCCCTTGTCCTAACTTTAGTTCTCCATAACACTTATCCCCATCTGTCTTTCCCTTTTAGAACATAAACTCCATAAATTCAGTGATTTTTGGTCTGTTTTTCATTGCCATATTCCCATCATTTAGAATAGAAGCCGATTCAGAGGTCTCAGTAAATATGTGTTGAATGAATAGACAAATTATTAGAGATAGCTATGGAATGTATCAGTAGAATTGTAACAAACGCAAAGGACTTGATAACCTTCAGTAACAGCTTCTAGGTATCAGTCACTCAGGTATCCAACTTTGTTCCAGGCACGGTACCTTTTGTTGGAAACTCATTGGCAAATAGGATCAGTTTGTCACTCTCAACAATATAGACTCTAGCAGGGATACAAGTTAATAGAATATTATACAACAGTGTAATAAAGACCACAGAAAAGGTGTGCACAAACTATCTCCTTAAAAAAGGTGCTTTAAAATGTTTTTCTGGTATTCCTCTACCTAGAATACAATTACTCTTATAATGGATTCTGAGAACACACCTATAATAATTGGCTCTTGGGGAAAAAGTTCTGAGTTGGGATTTCTCTTCTGCTTCCTCCAGAAGAGAGAAACACAGGTCCCCATTGCAGAGCCTTCTTGGCCTCTAAGAGACAGGTGACCCTGATGAACTGAGAGCTGTACCAGGCTATCCATGCATCCGTTCCATCCATCCTGTTCCCTGTGGTAGAGAATAAAATCCCTCCTACAACAAGAAGGAAACTTGGTCAAGATCTCCCTGCAAACAGCCTTTGAAGTTCAAAAGCATTTGAATTTCCTTCCCAAAAAGTGATAACATAAACTCTTTCTCACAGCATTTTACCACATGAAATTCTTTTAACTGGCACATCAATGCCACAACCCTGTAACAGAGTCAACCTGATGATTTTTTTAGAATGCATATCAAAAATACCCCTCAAGGGGCCTGGGATGAGCAGAGTCAGCCAGAATAAAAAAGAAACACAATTTAATATAGATTTTTAAATTATATAGTGATTTTTAAAATTTTCTTAAAATGAAACAATGATTCTTGCATCTTTATAGTACTTATTGTACATATTGGTGCCCAGTAAATAGTTTAAATAATGATATTCTTTCTTTAGTTGTAAGAGAATTTTTGCTGTTTTGATTCACATTTTTTTAAATTAGAAGTAAGGTAAAGTATTTTTTTATATTATTTGCATTTTTCTATTCAGTTATTTGCCATTTTTTTTAGACTTTTATATTTTATCAACTGATGGTTGTTCTCCTTAACGTGAAAATTTTCCCTGATGAAAGATGAGGGAAATACTAGCTAGACATTTCATCATCGGGACATTTGACTAGTTTGCTATTTTTAAGCACCAAAGATTTTGCTTGGAGCTAAGTCCGTGCATAGCTTCACAAATACATTCTCACAATCTTGTGAACTGGAGGAGCATAGATTCTGAGTGTTTCCATTTTTTAAATGAAGGAATTGAGTCATGAGCTGAACATTTTTATCGAGAGTGACAACTATTGGATTTATAGTTCATTGTAACCCCCTGTGGAGTATTAACCTAAGGAGTCTTGTTCTTCTTATAAAGCAAGAAGGTGGCAAAAAATAAGTAGTATTTCCAAACATTGACAAACCCTTCTTTTGTTAGGGATCAGGTACTTTTTTACTACAGGTGCATTGGCATTATTGTTTGATTAATCAATGTTGGATAGGCCTCCTGGCTAATCTCATTAGCTAATTGTGCTTCTGGGTAATTAGCTTGATGTGTGCAATTATCCTCAGATTTTAGGGCCTTTCCCCTCCCCACTTTGACAGCATTGGTATATATTTAATGCTTTGGAGTATTCTGGTCCTTTGAGAGACTGAGCAAAATTTCCAAATCTTTTCAAATCAAGAGAGCACGACAGCTTACTTGGCAATGGAATTATCTGAGGTCCATCTTTTAAAACCTTTCTTAGTGCCAGCTATTTCTCAAGTATGCACACACTCATGGACACATGTGTAGACACACACCCACCACATATACATACAGTCTAGCTGATGAAATCTGGAAGTACTTTTGGAACTTTTCATTTTGGCTGAAGTCATGAGTTTCATCATGAAAATTCTAACTAGGATTTAGCCAAATATACACACAAAAAAAAAAACAGAGAGAAATGTCCATACGATAGACAACTATGACTTCTAGGTGGAAATACTAGAAAATCTTTGCTCCTTTAAAGATCCATTCTCTTTTTTACAAAGAACCAAGAGTTCTGGGCCACAGTCTCAATTCTGCCACTATCTAGCCTCATGACTTGGAACAAAGCAATTAACCTCTTTGGTACCAAACTTATATGTTTATAAAATGAAAAAGACTATTCAATTAGTTAATATGTTCTACGCTCCCTATTGTGAGCTGGGCTTGTGCTAACCAAGAGATCCCATGAATACTGAAGAAAGATTGACCCGCCAAACTTGTTGTCTAACCAGATTGGATTAAACGATTTTCTCGATTCTTTCCAACTAGGTAGTCATGTGATTCTACCATGAACCACTCTTCCCTTTTCCTTTTTCACTTCCACAATCCCTTAGGAAGCAAGGAGAGAAAATAAACACATTGGTAGGGCAGGTACTACCAAGGTGTTTAAATCCAGGTAAAGTTAGTGGCGTTAGCTCTACCCTCCAGGAGAAGAGTAGGAATGTCCTGACCTTCCATTTTTTACTCTTAGTCATTAACATCCTTATTGCCATCCATTCGGAGCTTGGAAAGTGGAATTAGGGAAGGCTGAGTTTGTGCATTTTAAACCTTCAGTTGCTACCTGTATCTGCGTTCCAGATCATTTCATCTTCCACTGATAGCAGTGCACTCAGCTGAATTTAGCACCAGAACATACATTTCTGGCTGCAGAGTAATGACCCATAGCTGCTATATCTAAGCTATTTTATTTCCGGGCGATCTGGTCTAAACCAATGTTGTCAACTAAATAACCCTCATAGACATTAATGGAACCTTTGAAATTAATTGTCTTATTATGGAATCTTACCATTTTTTGTTATTACCTAAACAATTTAGAGTTTGATTTTTAATTTTTTTCTTTGCATCTAGTTGCAAGATACCAGAAAGAACCTTAGTTACATTCCAACTCTTGCTTTGATATGATTTTCTATGGCCTTTCCAGGGAGAGAACCATCAGCCATGACTCAAAGGAAATTTGTTGCTATAAGGTACCTTGTCCAGCCACTGATGGTCTGTCACCTGGGTGCTGAAGGTCAGGAAAAGGAATGTTTACTGTCTCATCTGAGCCAAAGCTGGTTTATATTCATAATCGATTCAATAGCAAATATGCTGGATTTCATTTTTCCCTTTAACCTGCCTCAGTAATAATCTTAATAGCAGGAAAAGAGGCTCTCATGATCTGTCTCAGAGTCCCTGTGTTTCTGCCTCTTTCGGGCAGCTTTTTCCCCCTGGGAGCCTGAAAGAGACAGAAAGGGAAAATTCCATGATTTTAATTTCCCTTGTATTAAAAAGAAAGGCAGTGTCTGAATGCCTCCAAAGTACGGGAAGTGAAATAAGTCAACTAGTGTTTTTCCATTCTTTAGCTCTAGTCTAGAGAGGGATTCTTTTTTCCCTAAAGTTAGTAAATGAGAGACATTGGATGTCTTTCTGAATAGCTAAGCACTGGAGCATTTATATTGTTATTATTATTTTTATGCATGCTATTTTCCCTTAGCGATAGAAAAGAAAATAAATAGTCTTTTCATTGCCAGTTCTATTTTTGTTGAGGGCTTAACTAGAAGATATATCTAATCATAATGAGCAGAGCATAAAGATATTAAGGTTAAAAGAACTTATATTTTCCTTTATCCTCTCAACAATCTCCAGATGGATTTCCTAGGGGTTGCCTTCTAAATCTTCTTACACAGAGAGCTGTAAATCCCAGACCCAGCAAGCTTCTGATTTGGCTGAACATAGCCTTTCATGTACAATATGTACAGCCTGAATAATGGCAGAAAATTATTCAGAGGATAATTATAGCAATTGATCTTGAGATGTTTTGCAGCACGCTTCATAGATCATTCTTCAAAGCCTTTTGGAGAAATGGTGTCCATGGAGTCCTCCAGAGGCAGAAAGCTTCTAGGGTCTAATGCAAAGTAAATGACTTGCAAGAGTAGTAGCCACCTGAAAAGAAAGAAGGGGACAATCCTAGGAGAACTTGGGTCAGAGGTCAGAGTCAGCTTAAAGAACCATATGATGATTCTGATGCTTTCTAGGTGACTATGACCTTGATCAAGTTCAACCACTGCCTCCATCTCATATAATCTAATACATGTGAGACTTTAATTATACATCGCTCTATACTTTCTGAAGTGCTCTCCTGGGCGTCCTCTCACATGACTCTGAACACTTCCCTATGAAGTGGTGGTGCTGATGAGCCATTAGCCCACTTCACAGGTGAGGAAAATGACAATAAGCAGCCAGACAAGCCCGCTACGGGCGCAGCCAAGGCTAGTGGGGCCCCCGGACAACAGGGTCCTCTGGCCTTAAGTCCACTGCAGTCTAGGAAGCAAAGCTCCCTCTCAATTTTTCTGGGGAAATGCCTTAGGCCATGCTGCTGATTAGCATCCTTTCTACAGAAAGCAGTGATTTGAATCCCCATTCCTCCCTCTAGTACCACCTCCACTTATGCACTTCTTAGTATACAACCTCCCCCCCCCCCCCAAACACACACCTCCTTTTTCCTTTATTTTTCTCAATGGTCCTGCCTTAGGCAGGAAACAGATGGGCAGCTGAGCAAGCAAACCTGTACCGGACAAAGAAATCAATAGAGACAGTTATTCATAAATGGCTCCACTAGGCACGGGTAAATTCATGGCTTAGAGAGCACATGGGTTGGAGGAGGGGTTTCAGAGGAGGCAAGTGTATTCTTTCCTGAAGACAGCTTGCGCACAGGGATGCCTGGCACATTCACAATCCGGCTGTAGGTGAAGAGACGCAGCTCAGACACTTAGACTGTGACATGTTAATTTTCTTATCCCTGACACTTATTATAATGCCTGGAATTACAACATTTTTTATACAATTATATAAACATTTCAATGTCTGGCATTAAAACATTTTATATATAATTATATAAACATTGTAATGCCTGGTATTAAAACATTTTATATATAATTACATAAACATTTTAATACATAGTGTATATTTTATAATGCATATTTATGTAATTTCATAAGTATTTTATATTATATAATTATTATGTTTATTTTTTAAAGTGAACTGATTTTAATTGAGCTGATGGTGTGATTTCTGATGAATTTGCATGAGGCCTTGAGTAACTGATAATTATGGCCTGAAAAAAAGACTTGTGGCTGAAACAAAGAAAGCATGGAAATAAAATGATGACTGACTTAATCTGGTGAATTAATAGAAGAGATGGTCAGATTTGTATCCCCAAATCATTAACCAGTAATTAACTTTCCCCCACCTCCACTTTTTGCAGAACACTTATTTTTTCCTAGAGAAAAAATCCCAGAGGAGAATAACACAATCATCTTTCTGTTTTATAGTTTGTGCATACCTACATTAAACTATTACAGTTAGAATAATCAATTATTTCTCTGTCTTTGCAGGTGGGACCGAGTTTTCTTTACATGAAATTGGACAAGCTGTGTGTGTGTGTATAAGCCTGAACTTGTCCGTAGAGTGATAACCAAAGATTGTACTTTCACGAAGCTTCATCCAAAACTTAAAATCTGAACTTACTGTTCTTTCCTTCTCAATCAAAGTGAAAACAATGCCCCTCATTGAGAACAGCAGCAGGTTTTGAGTGTGTGTGTGTGTGTGTGACAAATATGGTGACATAGGAACAAGGAATTGTCATATTGCAACAGATCCTTAACCGAGTAGCCTAGGATTCCACTCTCTATATCCTAAGGGCTGGGCTATGGAAGTACAACATTATTATCCTTGATTCCAACCCTCAAAGCAAGGCATGCATCCATTGTGCTCATAGCCTGATATGGTTTTATTAGTGACAAATGTGTTTAAGTTCTCCTTCAACCCACTTCCAAGTTAGGACTGTAGATGATACTATTTTACGAACTTCTGTGTTCGAATGAGCATTATCCATTTCAGAGTAGTTACTGTGAAAAATACATGTTTTCCTATGATGCTACTAACTCATGGTGTAGCCAGAAGAATCCTGGATCGTGAGCAAGGCAAGCAGGCTCCCAGGTGTGAGTCCATTACTGATTAGAAAGCGTGTCCCGCATCAAACTACTTCCTCCTTCCCACTTTAGTTTTCTCATTTATAATGGGGAAGGATTGATGAGCTCTCAAATACCTGCCAGTTCTAAAATTATATGAATCTATGGCTTCTATGTCATAAACCTGGGGGGAATTTTGGAAATTGCTTTCTATCCCTTATGATGTGTTCTTTTGCATTTCCTCGGTGGGTGAAAAAAAATTTTTTTTTTCCATTGAAAGCAAATTTGATTTGGAACAGCTAAAGATCATTAAGAGCTGAGTCTAGGGATTAAAGTGTTTGATCAAGCTGGTTATGAGCATTTTAGTTCTAAAATGAGCTGTGACCATAAACTAATAAGATTGGTTTTCTCAAGGTGTCATGTAAATTCACTTTGAAAGCCTAGCCCAAAGACAGCTCCACCCCCCAAATTTGAGTCCTGACAGCTAAGAGAACTGCTTTGAAGGAAAAGATTCTTCCTTTAGCCAAACATTGTCCGATGTCAGGCCAAATTTAAAATACCCTCATCCCTTTTTAGGATCTTTTTAGCTGTAGTTTGGATTTTTCAAGCCAGAGACAGTAAGAAGCAGTTGCTGTGTAAAGTAACGTGACACCTCCTCACCATAACAGTTATTCAGGGTTGGAAGAAGACGCTCTTGTCCCTTGTTCAATTTATTATTATTACTGATAATAATAGTAGTTAAAATGTACTGATAGTTTTATCTAGGGTAAGTCAATTAGACTTTTATCTCATGTATTTTCCCAACTACATGAGATAAAATGCAGATGAAGAAACTGAGTCTCAGAGTGCTTAAGTAACTTGTCAAGGATCACAAAACTAGTAATTAGTGCAAAGATGTTAAAAAGTTTCTCTAATTACAAAGTATATGCTATAGATTTAGAAATTCAATTATTGGTGAAAAATGATAGTTTCCCCATAATTGTGCTTTGCCCCATCTTAACCTGTGTTGCTGCAAAATGTGGAGCCTGAGATAAAAACTTGCATGCAGGCTGTTTATCGGGAGGCTAACACCCAGAGAAAAGGGAGCAAGGTCGTGGGGAGGGCGTGGCAGGGGAGAAGGACTGTCAGGTTGCTGCTGTAGGCAGTGGTGGCTCATTTCTGTGGTTCACTCCAGAAGCAAACGGAATACCTCCCACCAAATGAACCCTACAGAGGTTTGACCCACCAGCACATGTTTCCAGTGGCTGATGGTTGCCTCCAGTGGTGGCAGCCCTCTAAACATCTGATGTCCACTGTGCACAGGCTGAGTGAGGTGCTCATGGACCAGCATGAAGAAGATGTCAGCAACCTCTTCCTTGGGGTGGAAAGGGCAGAGTAAGGTGAGCCCACATCCTTATGAAACTGGTCCAAGTTAGCTGCTCCCAGTCTACCTGCTCCAGGCTCCATAAGATTCTTGCTACTGATATTTCCTTTCTCTCACCCCTGAATGCCCTCCCTCACTTTGCTATTGAAATTCCACTCATCCTTTAAGGCACTGAGCAGATATCATGTCCTCTGTGAAGCCTCTCTGGCCCTGCCTCCTCTCCCTCTGACCTCCTCCTGCCATTCGGTCATAAGGCCATTAGACATTCTATTGATGTCCTGGAAATACTTGCTTACAGGCTTGTCTGCCTCATTAAATCTGAATTCCTCAAGTGCGAGGTTACACTTGTTCATTTCTATAACCCTAGCACAGAGCCAAGATATTCGAACATACTCTACACATTTTTATTAATGAAACACAAAAGCAAATGAATATTCACTTTTCATGTTTTTGCAGATTTCAACCCTGACCTCTTTTTGCCTTCATTTTCCCAGACTAAGATGGCAGGGTCCTATCACTTTCCATCATTTTTGGTGCCCTTCTTTGGACCTCTCCAGACCTCTTCCATCTTGAGATGTGGCTTCCAGAACAGTTAAGAGTGTTCCGGGTGACACTGGCCCACAGTTGTATGTATCGAGGTGGTCCTGTTTTCTCTGCTTCTCCACCCAGCAGCAGCCACTTCTGCTTCATTCATTGCTGACAATCGTTTTGATACCCTGCACTACAGTGATTCACGGACAGGCTTCTCTTCTGTAATGGACTGGAGACGACAATAGTTGTAAGTGAATCAAAGTAACAGTGATTAAGCACTTACAATATCCTTGCCTCTCTGAGCACTCGGCATGAATGATCTCATATCGTTTTCTCACTGCAGCATTTCAGATGGTCCTATTATTATCCCCATTTCACAGACAAGGAATCTGAGGCTCAGATACATTAAGAGACTTGCCTATGATTAAGCATCTAGCAAGTGACAGACTCCAGATTGAGCTCAGTTCTCCCTGACCCTAACCAAAGTCTTTGCAGTTACAAAATACTGCACGACCTGCCACAGGCTCTTCCGAGAGGTATCAGAGAGCACAGAGACCATCCAGGGCAACCAGAGAAAATGTTTAAAAATTTGTTTAGATCATGGGTTCTCAACCAGGAATGATTTTGCCCCTCAGGGAACATTTGGCAATACCTGGAGACATTTTTGATTGTCACAGCTAGGGAATGGGGAAAGTGCTACTGGCATCTAGTGGGCAGAGGTCAGGGACACTGCTAAACATTCTGCATGGCACGACAAAGAACAGTCTGGTCCCAACTGGCAATAGTACTGAGGTTGAGAAGCCCTGGCTTATATGAAGAAATTGAGAAAGAAGAAAGAGAAGGAAATAGTCTATGCAACACAGTGGCAGGGCTCGGATGAGAACGTGGGCCTTCTGCCTCTATCCCGTTGCATTTCCTGCTCTGCTGTGCCCTGAAATCATACTGGCTCAGGCCGGCACGTGGTAGAAACTGCATGTGAAATTGTTTTGTAAACTGTGATGTCCCCACAAAGACTAGATCCTTGTCATTAGCATTGTCCCCCCTGCTGAGCCCCACTTTAACTAACTTCTTGGGTCTTTCCTCACTCTGGCCTGAATTTCTGTTTTTTCTTTTTCCAGCCTTTTCTTCCATAGCTGAGCTCTGAATCCGCTCTCTCCTGCACCATCCCTGCCCACTGCCACTTGAGGTGATCACAGAGAATTTTTCAGAGATTTTTTCATCTTATTTTTCTTTAACTTCCTTAGTGATTGTTAACACAGAGTGGCCTTTTTGATTAGCCTCGTCTGGGCTTAGTATGCGGTTTGCTTTCATTAAAAAAAAATAGAGTTTATTAAGTTTGGTCATATTTATGATCCAGTCAGGGAAAGTATTTATTTTTTTAACATCCTATTTTTGATTCCTGTAAATGATATTGGTGCCTGACAAGACCTGCCGTCTCTGGAGCTCAGTCAGGTCCTCTTCAGCTTGCTTGTTCTGACCTGGTACTTAATGTTAGCATCTTCTAAAGGTCTGACCCCTGCTGGACTTTATTTATTATTATTATATTTTTAACCCTTACCTGAGGGTATATTTATAGATTTGAGAGAGAGAGAGGGAGAGAGAGAGAGAGAACAAAACATCGATGTGAGAGAGAAGCATTGACAAGTTGCCTCCCGCGTGTACCCTGACCAGGGAAAGAAACCGCAACCTTTTGCATATGGATGATGCTCCAACCAACTGAGCCAGCCAACCAGGGCCCTGCTGGACTTTTAACCTTGATTGCAGGTCTCATCACAAACACTGTTGGTCTCGATGGCTTGTCGTACACATGATACTCTGGGTGGACCTCTATTCTTCTTCATGCCCAATTCTCTTCTTAAGGCTACTGTCCACCAGAATAGGTAAACCGAACATATCTTTCACAGTAAGGGTGTGGGAAGCCCAAAATATTCAATTTGCCGTTAGCTTTAGAGAACCTCACTCAAATAATCTGGATCCCTGTGGTGATTTATAATAGATGTTTTATCCATAAACTCCTCTATAGTTTTTAAAATTTCTTTCTAACTACATTTGGTCTGTAAGGGATTAAAATCAATCAAACAAGAATGTGAGCAATCAATAATCTAAATAAGTAAATAAATAAGAATTCTGCAATTTATGACCCACTATGTGAAACAACAGAGCCAGGTAAATGCTCCAAAGTGCCAACAAATGGGAACATCATTCATTATTGCCCCGTTCTCAGCTGAGGATACAGAGGGAGTACGGGGATGTCTGCGTTACTGTGTATGTATATATGTTGAGGAGAGGTGTGTGTGATATGAGAAAAGTGTGGAATGTGCACATTTTATTTCATTCATTTTTCTCTTTTGCTTTCTCCCCCAGTACCGCCTATGGGAGATTGTTAAATGTGTGAGATAGAGGGTTCCGACCGAAGGAAACAGCTGGTTTGGGGAAGCCCAAGTTTGTAGACTTTCATACTAAATCTTCTATCATCATGCAAACCCCAGCACTGATGTTAGTAGCAAAAAACTGCTGCTTCCAGATCCCAGGCAAACTAAAAAGTACAGTTGGTCCTCCGTATCCATGGATTCTGCAGAAAAAATGTTACATTGTTACTGACATGTACTATGTAAATAGGCCTATGATAGTTGCTTCTGTACTGAACATGTACAGACTGGTTTTTCTTGTCATTATTCCACTAAACAATACAGTATAACAACGATTTACATGGCATTTCCATTGTGTTCAGTGTTATAAGTAATCTAGTGGTGACTTGAAGTATACCGGGGGTGGGGGTATCCCTAGGTTAAATGCAAATACTGCACAATTTTATATATGAGACTTGATCATCCTTGGATTTTGGTATCCTTGGGGGTCCTGAATCCAGTCCCCCACAGATACTGAGGGACAACCGTACGCAAGTTTGTTTGGCTGGTTCTTCCATTTCCCTGAATTCCTGTCCTGTATGCTTTTTTCTCTCTGTCCAATACCACAGAAGAAAACAAATTTTGAACACCATTGGTGACTTGCCTCCTGCAGATGGTCACCGTGCCCATAAGAAAGGCTTGAGTTGTCTTCACCTGCAAAGACCCCAAGTTCCCTCTTTCTAAGGGTATTTTTCTAGTATCTTGCAAATGCTCTCTGGAGTTCTATTTGGGTCTAGAACAAAAGATAAGTAAGAGTCAGGAGAAGAGTAACTTTCTACTGAAGCTGTATTCCAATCCTCGATGCTAATTGAATTCACCATCTTTCATATTTTTGTCATAATTAGATACTGCCAAAAAATTCAAGCTCTACTGGTTACTTAGCAGCCCATCTCAGGCTTCTCATTAGGATCTGCTGTGCAGTTTTTCTTACCAATTTATTCTGCCTCTGCCACCTTGTCTCCCAAGTGCCATTGGGAACCCCAGCTCCAAAGTAAACAAACTCCTCTGCATCCACAATTTTTCCACACTATTTCCTTCCTCCCCAGCTTTAGCTGATCCTGGCAATCACTCAAGAACAGTGCAGTCTAGTGTGGGTGCTAGGAACTCAGTTTTTGCATTTGAATCCCAGATCTGTCACCCACTAAGTATGTCAAAAGATACTGAAATCTTCTTAGCCTCAGTTTTTACATCCATAAATGGGAGAGAAAAAAAATACTCTCTCAAGAATTATAAGGATTAAATGAGTGTATATGTGAAGCACTTAGAATAGTCCTTATCATATTAGAATATTTTACATTGTTATTTATTGATTTGAGAGAGAGAGAAGAAGGGGTGGAGAAAGAGAGAGAGGGAAACATCAACTTGTTGTTCCACTTATTTATGCATTCATTGGTTGCTTCTTGTATGTGACCTGACCTGGGATCAAACCCACAACCTCGGCATACTGGGACGATGTTTCAACCAACTGAACTACCTGGCCAGGGCTAGAAGATTATAACAAACATTAGTGTTTAGTCAGCCCAGCTAGGACTGCCTGCATTCCGCACACTTCTGCATTATTTTGTTGGATGTTCTCAACATTCTTTCATTTCCTTCTCCAAGCCATATCTCCTTCACTATCATGTAAGAAATATCTCTTGCTATGAGACTTATCCTTGCAAGAAGTACTGTTCTTCACTCTTCTCATCCTTGCTATAACCTCACATTCACCTGGAACTTCTGCATCATCTCACAAGACTTCAATTTCAAGCCCCACTTTCATATTGTGCAACGTCCATGATGGGATGACTTGTTCATTCTCCTGAAGAAAAAAATGCATCTGTGTATTGATTCGTCTTCTCTGCATCAACACCTCAGACAGTCAACTCCTGAACACTGCTGGAGGCAAGGGCAAATCTTGCTCTACCCATTTGCTGTGAATTGGTATGAAATGCTTCATTTTGCAACTGAAGTGACAAGTCTCAGTCAAAGAGGCTCAGACTTTTGCTCAAGAGCACACAGCTAGTAAATAATTAAACCCATCTCCTGACTCTTAAGTCTAGGCACTTTGAACTGCACTAGAGCTGCCTCGCAAGGCTTTCTGAAGTTTATTCACATTTGCTTGGCATTTTAGTCCCCAGAAGAAGCATTTAATGTCATCTGAAAGCTTGAAGATGTTACTCTTTCCCTCTGTAGATTATCTTCATATATGGTCATTTTTAATTGTTAGATATGTAGTCTTCCGTGAGAATTCCATTAACTCTCCGTTTCCAGCATTTGGGGATATATCTATAATCCCATTTTTTCTGTGCCAAGGGCCCCATTTTAGCACTGCAGCAGTAAAGGGGAAAAGGAAAGTCCTCTACAGCCTCAGCCAACATCATTTCCACCCCGTGGGGCTTAATAGCAGGTATAATAATATCCCTATTGTCATTCAAGGTCTATCAATTGGCAAATGGAAACAGGACACTGGAAATCAAAGACCCACTGAGAATGAACTTGGAATCGAAGGCACGCTGCTGGCTGGCCTGGCTGGATTTTTATTTATTTTCTCTTCAATGGAAGAGAGATGGGAATGGCAGGTGGATCCTCCCACAGTCTAGCTGGACAGAAAATGACCTGAAGTGTCTTCCAAGGAGGAATTCATGGTATCTCCATGGACACAGGAGGCAGAGGGGGTTTAATCCTGGGTACAGAGCTGCAACCTTCTGAACAACCATTCATTGAAGGCGATGGTGAGTATGTTTCAACACCATATCCTCACATGTAAAGAACTAGGCTAGAGGACAGAAGTGTTTATTTTAAGAAGTCATGAAACTCTGGAAGTGAAGCTCTAAGACAGCTACCTTCCTACCACAATTACACAAATTGATTTAATTACAATTAATGATTTATTGAAGACCTACTATGCACATGTACTGGGAAACACTGAACTTAACCTTCTACTCCTATGGAGTTAACTATTTATTTTTAGTCAGAGAGGAAACCAAGTTGCAAACAACAATGCTGATTTCACTCAACCTTCCAGTTGGTCCAGGGGATGCTCATATATAATGAAATTTCAACTATCTTCCTCTGTGCAATTTAATCTTAGGAATTGTTACCTCAGAGATGAGAGTCATTTGAGGGCATAGTTTTTCTCCTTTCTGTGAGATGATCAACACCGTTCTTGTGGACAACTAAAGGCCTACCTCAGACTATGATTCAACACTCCTATTGTAAGAAAGAAAAATAATTCACAGAAGGTTATATAGCAATCACTTTTAAAAATTATTTCTATGAACCACGTAGAAAATTAGAACTCATAGGAGAACAAGGCAAACACTTGGAACACTGAGAAAATGTCCAATTGGGGTTCATGTATTTAGACGGATGGGGGTAAATGGCAGAGAGGTAGACTAATTCAACAGTGAGGAGGTTTTAGTGCATCTGATATTAGGGTCAACTGTCTTGGAAGATAGCGAATGGTTCATCGCTGAAAGTATTCAAGGAAAAATGCTTTCAGGGATGAGGATGATGAGGCCTCTTTTGGGATAGGGATGTTGATTATTTGTCTGTAAGCTCCTTTGACATCTTATGATGTCCGATGATAGTAAAAGGTCCCCCAAAAAGCAATGGTTACTTAGATTTTACCCCTTCTCTCTGGTCACAGTTCTGAAAACCTCTGAGAGGCTTCCACATAGGAGCAGATGCAGACTAGAGGAGGAAGAAATATTATTTCGCAGCAACTGGTGCTCCATCAAAACATAGGCCTAGTGAAATGACGGCAGGCATCAGTAATGGCCAAAGCACCCGCCTTATTTATAGGTTCGAGGGAAAGATAAATACTGTACATGTACATTCTAATTAAGGCCAAGACTTCCCAGCATGCATAGGTCTGCATCTCATTTTCCCTGTCACTTTGGCCATGGCCCTCATATTTTCTGAGTTGTTCTTGGAGTTATTGGAATGTTGTGCTGACTAAAATGGATGGAGTCTCAGGTTGGCTGCAGGGCACAGGAATTTGATCAGCCACATTGCTGGAACCTAGATTCAAAAACATCACAACAACATTAGCCCTTGTCTTCGTTTGCTGACCAGAGCATTTAGACCAGTGATGGTAATGTAGGATTTAGGATTACCTGTGAAGGGGGCTCCAATCCACCATGGTATAATGGTTGATGGCAAAGAGGAAAGCGCCCCATAGAAATCTCTCTTCTCAATTCCATTCATGTTAACTAAGCAGCTGTGGGGTTCGAAGGAGAGGTATGGTCTGTTTCCATCAGGCACATTTCTAAGACAGATTTCTGAATGGCATAAAGCTAATGCTCTTTTTACAGTCTCCCCTGCCCATTACATGATGAAAAAATATAGGGCACATTCCATGAACACATGACTAATGGCCCTTAGAGAAAGTTCAATCCTAGCTTTGACCTTTGGGCGGTGAGGACATCATAATCTAATGTAGCTAATCATGTCAAAGGCACAATCAATAAGCATACTCTGATCTCACAGTATAATTAAGTCTCCATAAGTTCACTTTTAGACCAAATCAATCAACAGTAGTCAATCTGATCAGGAATTCACAATATCATTAACTTTAAAACAACAAGATTTATTTTCAAAATATTATCATCTCATTAAAAAAAAAACCTATCTTTTATTAGTTCCTTAGAATATCCTATGCAAATACACTGCAATAAAATTTAGGGCCTTTTCTTGGCAACAGTATGACTTACCACTGTAGAGAAACAAAAGCATTTTCTCCTTTGTATGTATTTCTGGATGTGCCATCATTGCACTATGGAAGTATCTTCGGGTTGTCCCCAGAACATGTAGAAATACTGGGCAAGGATTAGGCATAGATCTGGTTTGCAGTTGGTAGCTTCCTTTGTCCAAGGGCAAGAACTAAGGAAAAAAATAGAAATAGAAATAGGAAAACACAGGACTAAATAAAGGGTGAAGAATATTTTTCTCCTCATATTTTTTACTTGAGTCCCAAATGAAAACTTGTTTGAATAATTAGCTGATTTTTCTTCTAAACTTTTTGTTAATATACCAGCCAGGGCCACATGTCTGCCTGTCTGTATAAATGTACGCATGTGTGTTTGGGTATGTGTGTATGTGTTTATGTACATGCATGCATGCTGTCTATCTACATGGCTAAGAGACTTATTAATTAAAGAGTACATTTGTTCTCAGTGGATGTAGTTAATCCAACAGTGTAAATCTCCACCTAACAGAGTGTGTTAATATTTGCAATGCACCATTTTTCACTCTCTAAGATTCATTTGGATAATTGCAGAAGCTTAGTAACATATCTTGGGAAGCATCAGCGTGGGGTGGGGTGAAGGGAGGAAATTAATATTCATATTACTATATATAACTGACTCTATAACTGACAAAGACCAAGACGCTTCACATATTTGGTATCATTTTTTATAATGTGAATAATTATACTTATCTCTCAGTATAGCAATTTTCATTCATAGTTTATTGACAAGATTACTGAAGGTCAGGAAATTAAATAATTTCTCCAATATCATATGATTAGTAAGTGGCAATTAGGGATTTATTTAAATATCTGGAAACAATGAAAGAGTCTGGGTTTATCAGAGCGAACTCATGGATAACTTGGTAAGGTGAGAGCATGGCTCATGAACAATGTAGGTGGTCAAAAATCCTGTTAAATGAATGAGCTATAAATCCTGGGTAATCAACCTACTTAGAATAGAGTGAGGGAACAGTGTGGTGTCAGGGTTAAAGCTGGAAGAAATGCTTAGGTTTCAACCCAGGTAGCAAGCAGTAGTCAAATAATGATGATTTGATTCTGCAGACCAGGTTAGAGGTATGGAATATCAGTCTAGTAGTGAAATAAGCAAATAATTGAACTCTAAATATGTTAGGTTCAATTCAGAGTCAACTGACATTTATTGAGTAGCTGTTATTGCAACCAAAAACACAGGTTCCACTACCTGCTGCAACAACTGTCAAGTTTGTGAGACAGGTGCTGGTGCAAAAGGAAAGAGGTTTATTCAGGTGCCATCACCTGGGAGAACAGTGGACTCAAAGATCATCTCCTCTTCCTGCTCAAGCCCAGTTCTTGGAAGAATAGGGAGGGAGGGCTTTTTTTCTACCCAGTTATCTTGCTAGCTTTTGGTATGCTCCAGCCCTATCCATTTACTTACTTAAGAACCTTTCCCTGTGCCATCTTGACCAATGGAGGAGACTCCTCAACACTCTCTATTTATAGTACTAGGGTCAATGATGACGGAGGACTGCAGAACCCCATGGAGAAGCATGGAGATACCACATTCCTCAACCTACCTCCTGCATTGGGCACTGCACCCAAACATCAGGGGGAGTGGGTTGGAGTCTGCAGGCCACCCCCAGATCCTGGTACACCCATATCCTTTGTGCAACCCTGACATGGTCCACTCTGAAGTGGTTGGCGAGGCTGCACTCATCTTGCCACCTGCTACCCACACTTCAGCTGACTGTCTATGGGTAACATTATATGCTAGCTGCTTATTCCTGTATGTAGTTGTCATGTAATCTCATTGTACCTTTACAGCAGTCATTTTTCACAGTTGAAGAAATTGAGTTTCCTGAAGGTGTGACTTTCTCTGGGTTAGCAAGTAATATGTGGTGAAGTCAGTGTTTAAACCCAGGTCTCCTGACTAACTCCAATGTTATTAACATTAGGAGCGTAGTCCATTTTCAGTTAGCATCTTACTTGATCTGTCAACGATATCTAGCATCACCACCTGGCTTCCAGGATGGCCCTCTCTTCTTGTTTTTCTTTTATTTCATTGACAACACTTTCTCAATTCCGTCTTCTAATTTCCTCTTAGCCCACAGACTCCTGAACATTGGGGTATTCATAGTTCAGTCTTTGCACCTTCTCTCTTTTCTGTCTACCCTCATTTCCTTGATGTGCTCATCTAGTCTAATCTCAATGACATCATGACAACACCAAAATTTAGATTTCTAGCCCAGATGTCACTCCTGAACTCCCTAAAGCTCTTTTTCAATGTCCAAAAAGCCTCTCAAATAGTTTTTTAATACAATACTCCTGATATGTCCCAGAACTTGATCACACTTGCTATACCTTACATCTTAGATAAAAGCAACTCCACCCTTCCAGTTGCTCAGGTCCAAAACCACAGAATCATCTTCTGTGCTCTCATACAGTCTATATTCAATCTGTCAGAACATCCTGTTGACTATGTTTTCAGAAAATGACTGGAATCTGACTACATCTTACCACTCCTACAGCTATCCTCTTGGCCCAACTCACTGTCAACTCTTGGATTATTGCAAGATACTTTTCTGGCCTGAATTGACCCTCCTTCAACTTATTGTGCTTATAGCAGCCAAAGTGACCTCCTAAAAGGTTAAGTCAAAACATGTCACTCCTCAGCTCACAATCAATTTGCTCAGCATAAAAGGCAATGTTCTTACACAGTTACACAAGGCTCTACATGACCCAGCCTCATTTAGCACAAACTCCTACCCCAAAGACTTTGACTTTGTCATTTCCTGTGCCTGGAACATACTTCCACAGACACCTGCATCACTTGCTTCTTCACTTTTTTTTAGGTCATTCTTAGCCATGCTATCTAAATTGCACACTGTCTTCACACATTCAACTCTTCATCCATCTTCTTTACTTTTCTCCACAGTATTTATATCTGTCTGGCATATTCTATATTTAACTTACATACCTTTTAATTGTCTTTTCTCCCCTTTTTAGTGTGAGTGTAACAGGGGTACACACTGCCCCCAGAAATGGGAGAGGGTTTGGAGTTGTGCATGTGCGACTAGAGACCTTGCCCCTTTGCATGGGGTCCAAAAGAGGGGCAGAGGGAAACATGGCAGACACTGGCCCTCATTGGTTGGAAGGCTGGACACTCCTACTGGCTCTCGGTGCGCATGGGATTCTGTGAGATGACTTTGGATATGGAGTACACCAGAAAGCCAAAAAGCAGTTGGTTCTTTCCCCTCCCCTTGGTGGAGGGGAGTGGGCGTGTCAACGGTGGCAGGTGCCGGCCTGTGAGCGGAGGCCTGGGGACACAGACTCCAAAAGATGCCTGAAGTTGGAGAGTCACTGGAAACCAGCTAAACCACCTCTGTTCATGATACCTTTGGATGGGAGAAGAGGTTCCTGGCACAACCTTGACTGAGCTGGTAGAGGTTGACAGGGTGATTTTTCTTTGGGTGTTTCAGCAGGAACAGGCTTTGAGGCAGAAACTTGCTGTTATTTCCAAAGACCTTGGTGCTAATGGTCAGCACTGTGAAAAGATTTTTGTTCTTGTGTTATTTTCAGTTCTTGAACCTATGTAGTAGTTGTAAAGACAAATATTAAATAGCTACTTTTGATGACGTACTCTGACTTTTCCTTTCCTCTTACTTTTGTTACCCAGATATTTGAAGCTGAAACTTGCCATTGACTACAAGATTCCTTTCTTTTCCACTAAACACTGTCTTTGGAGATTTACCTGGTAGACAGTGAGCGGTAGGACCCCCGCCCCCAGCTGTTTCGGTTTGGTAACATGAGCACTAAGAATGAAACAGGAAAGGATTTTTGCTTGTCATTGTATCCCCAGCAAAGAGAATGGCATGTAGGAGAAATTAAAAAAAAAAAATAGACAGAATGACTGGGAGGGAGGGGGGCCGAAACAATTCAGCACAGTAGGAAGAGGTATGGAGCACGATAACGGGCAGCAGCCTGAGCAGTTTTGGTGAGATGCTGAGGAGTATGTGCACCAACTTCCAACCTGATATATTCATGCATCAGAAAATTCCCCCAGTATCCCAACATGATATTCCTAGACCTCAGAAGAAAATATGTTAATTTGTAGAAACCTGATAGGCCATGAACCATGAAAGTACTTACAAACAGCTGTTTGAATATAGGACATAAGTACTGATTCTATTTCTTTTGTAATGGTACACAATTGCAAAATAAAAATAGGAAATTAAAAAAAAAACACTTTTGAGTATCTGTTTATGAATCCCTGCCCAATAATGCCCTGTTATTGTTTCTGACTGTTACTGTACAGCCATGGGGAATTTTTCTGCTTGCTGCCAATAAACTCCGGAAACAGAGAATTGGTGAAAAAGGAAAGGAGTTGTTTATTCAAAGGCTATACAATTTTTGGAAGAATTATGGTCTTTTGCCTCAAAGCTCACTCCTTTTAAAATACCCAAAGGCAAATAACCCCTCTATCCCTAGCCAGCTTAGTTCGAGGATGCACCTGGAATCCCTTTTCCTATTTAAAAATACTGTCCTTTGCAATACACAGGTGGCTACAGCATGATTATCTAGGCAGTTTGGTGGGTTTCTGGTCACAGTCCACCTCCAGGCATCTTTTGGAGTTTGTGCACACTGGCGTCCTTC
The DNA here is from genome assembly GCA_004026545.1 of Mormoops blainvillei. Classification (NCBI taxonomy): domain Eukaryota; kingdom Metazoa; phylum Chordata; class Mammalia; order Chiroptera; family Mormoopidae; genus Mormoops; species Mormoops blainvillei. The sequence goes on along the minus strand of PVJD01003019.1, from coordinate 156,053 downwards.
TCATGACATGCCTCCCTTTCCTCCAGCTGCTGCCCACCAGCCCAGCAGTTGCATTCATCCCTCAGGCTATTGGCTAGCTGATGCACCCTGGTGCCTAGTCGAGCAGGGCCATGCAGCACAGCATGCAGCTGCCACTTTCTGTACAGGAGGGGCACAGGGCATGGCATCTGGCCACGCGGTCTCTAGGGCCTATTGGCCAGGGAATGCTCTGACCCCCAAACCCTGACTGAGCTCACAAGGGGAAGAAAAGAGAGTTCCCACACGTACTCCATTTTTAGAGTCCTGGTCCCAAATCCCACATGTGCTTAAACCCAGTAGGAGGGTCTTTTCCCCCTCTCAAAACATTTAACTAGACTGGCACAAGTGCTGTTCACCTAGGCCAAAGTCCATCACTCTCATCGCAGCATCTCTTCTCCTCTTCTGACCACCATGATCCAGAAGAGAGGGAGTTTCTAGCCACACAAGGGCATGGTGGGGTTTTATCTTTTTACAAATGTGACCTTTTCAGCCCCACACTGGCTTTGCACAAGCTACTTCGGAGTTTACTGGTGGCAAGCAGCAGAACCCCACTTGGCTGTATAGTAACATTACCTTTACCTACACATCCTCCCTGTTAAGACACTCTCTGTTTTTGGTAGAGAGCACAGCCTAGGAAAAAGTACAAGGACACTGGAATGAGAGAGACTTGATTTCACATAGTGATCATACTACTTTCTAACCACAAAACCTTGGTCAATTTGCATGACCCTTCTGAGCCTCAGTGCTCATTTCTAGAATAGGCAGGATACAGTATAGTTGGTAGGATAATTGTGAAGATTAAATTATATTATAACCATATACTATACATATTTGATTAGCACTTAATACATGCTTCTTAAAATTTGATCAGGCCCTGGCTGGTGTGAGTCAGTGGATTGATTGCTGGCCTGAGAACCAAAGGGATGCAGGTTTGATTCCCACTCTAGGGCACATGCCTGGGTTGTGGGCCAGGTCCTCAGTAGGGGGCGTGTGAGAGGCAACCACATTGATGTTTTTCTCTTCCTCCCTCCTTCCCCCTTTCTAAAAATAAATAAAATCTTTTTAAAAATTCGATTGACATTAAGTACTATTGGATAATAGAAAAAATATGTATACACTGGTCTCTGCCCCTGGTTCCCAACACAGAGCACAGAACATGCCTATAGTTCCTTAGTGGGAAGAGCACCAGGAGCATCTTTTGTTCTAGTGTTTGGTGTTTGACCCTAGCTCCTGGTTCATAAATCCATTGGAACTTCTTGGGTGATAGCAGTGTCTTTTATTTCAATGAGGGAACTCTGGGTGGGCTCCTGGATGGAGATGGTCACCAGAAGAAAATACGAACCATAATTAGAAGCTTACCCTTTTTAGCTCAACCCCCAATTCTCCAGTGAGGGAAGAGGAGCTGAAAATTGAGTTAATGATTGATCATGTCTACATGATGAAGTCTTTATAAAAATCCCTAAAGTACAAGCTGAGGGAGCTTCTGGGTGGGTAAAAACTTATAAGTGCTGGGGGAGTGGTGAGTGCAGGGAAGAAATGGAAGCCCCTCCTCACATACCTTGCCCTATGTATTTCTTCCATCTGGAAGCCCATCTGTATCCTTTATAATAAATCAGTAAGTGTAAGTAAGTATTTTCCTAAGTTGCATGAGTTGCTCTAGCAAATTAATTGAATCAAGGAGGGGTCATAAAATCCTCTGATTTACAGCTGATAGGTCAGAAGCACAGGTGACAACCTGGGCTTGTGATTGTCATCTGAAGTGAGGTACAGTTGTGTGGGACAGAGCTCTTAACTCGAGGGATATGTTGCTGTCTCTAACTAGTGTCAGAGCCAAATTGTAGGATACCCAGCAGGTCTCACAGAATTGTTTGATATGGGAGAAATCCCCACACAAGTGATGTCAGAAGTGTTGTGAATGGGTAGTAGTGTTTGAGTAAAGGAGAAAAAAAACAGGAGGGGTAGAGTGTAGATTTTCTACAATCAAGTGCCAATATATATAATGCATTATATAATGTATATGATATAAATGCAATCATTGTTAATATAACGAGAACGATTTGTGCGACATCGATGTAACCTGGCAGCCAAGGGGGGGTGGACTGAAATGCACATGTGTGAACAATGAAGACTTCACTGTACTAGTCAGTGGGGGTGGTAGACGCAGTTGAGTGAGCATGTGTACTGTGTGTCCATCGCATTCAAGATGACTGAGCGAGTAGGGCAACAAATCTGCATCAAATTTTGCATTAAGCTTAAACATTCTTCCACAGAAACTACTCAGATAATTAAAAAAGCCACAGCTATGGGTAACCAGTGATTGGCAGCTTCATCATGACAATGTGCCCACTCATGCATCATGTCTTGTGCAGAGTTTTTTGCCAAAACCTCAAATCACCAAGTGACTCAGCCCCGCTATAGCTCAGAATTGGTGTCCTGTGACTTCTAGCTTTCCCAAAAGTGAAATCACCTTTGAAAGTGAAGAGATTTCAGACCATGGATGAGGTTCAGGAAAATATGACAGGTCAGCTGATGACAATTAGGAGAAGTGTGTGAGGTCCCAAGGTGCCTACTTTGAAGGGGACTGAGGCATCATTGTCCTATGTACAATGTTTCTTGTATCTTGTATCTTCTTTAATAAATGTCTCTATTTTTCATAGTACATGGGTTAATATTTTCTAGACAGACCTCATATATATAGCATAATATACACACATATATTTGTACATATACATATGTGTGTATATATATATTTATATATACACACACACACATATACATATATATTTGATCAGGACTTAATGCATACTCCTTACAAGGGTTTAAGTTTTATGTGTAAGGAGAATAGGTGTTGACAAAAAACAGAGACTGATAGCTTAGTGTTGCGTCATTCTTTCCCATATGGATTTAACTAACTGGGGTTCGTGTCCTGAGAACACACAGGTACACCCATAGGAGCTGGCCATGGTGGAAGGCCTAACACTTCTACCTGAAATATGTATTGTAAATAATCGTTAATTGTCATCCAGGCTCTGCTTTGTATTTTACACAATCCAGACAATTTCCATGTCATCTAAAATAAGTTTTTATTAAGAATCTTACCAGGTGTATTGACCCTGGCAAATGGTTCTGGTACATGCCTTGGTGTGACATTCTTGGGCTGTTTTCCAATCAGCCCTTACAACTTTTACGGAGGTCTCTTTCTGGGGAAAATTTATAGGGAATGGTTTCCTTCAGCTGTTCCTGATGCCAGTGGTATTCCTGCCTCTGGGGTCCCATCTGAGGTCTCTAAGCACCTCAGCGAGAACAAAGACTGGTGTGGCCAATGGAAGCTTAAGAAATTTTACTCAACTCATGATGTCCATAGTTACCACGGGAGAAAGCAATGTGATCTGAAGGACAACTCAAGGACTACAACCTAAAACGTGTTTTTAAAAATAATGACTTTTTTCATATCTCATCTTCTTTCTAAACTTTTTCTCAACGGATGTCCCTCCCAACACTGTGAGAGCGAGCCAACATCTCTTAGAAAGCAGCAGGCAGAAGCTGTGCTCTTCTTCACAGGCACTGCCTGCTCTGTCTTCTTCCCAATGCAGACTCTTTTCCATCATAGCGACGGAAAGTAAGTGGCTGATCTTGTTAAGAAAGGAGGAATAGTGACCGTCTGGGGACATTACCTTAATCATTTACATGGATTTGTACTCTGACAGGTGTTTGATGTTTGGGTTCTCATCCAGCTGTCTGATAAACCGGTGCTTCCCAAACCTGTCTGCACATTGAAATCACTAGAGAAATTTCAAAAACTAGTTTGGCTAGCAGACTTGAGAATTTTTAAAAGATGATCAGGTGATTCTAAAGAGCAGACAAGTTTGTGAATTACTCCTATGGGCCCAGGATAGGAACCAGCTATTCACCATTGCAAAGTCCATCTGAATGAAAGTGTTATCTAATTTCAAGGAGCCGGAGTGGCTATTCAGACTGTGTGTATCTTATCCAATGTCTGCCATCAATTATATAAAGCCAAAATAGCCAGTTTTGAAAGGCGAAGGATTATATCATTAACAGTACTCCAATAACAAGTGCATCTAAATTATAAATGAAAAAAGCCCTAACTAGTGTGGCTCAGTTGATTGGGTGTTGTCCCACAAAGCTAAAGTTTTCAGGTTTGATTCCCAGTCAGGACACATGCCCAGGTTCCTCGATGGGGTGCATACGAGAGGCAACCAATCAATGTTTCCCTCCCTCTCTTTCACCCTCCCTTCCCATTTCTTTAAAAATAAATAAATAAAATCTATAAATGAAAAAAGAATTTCTATTCACAGGGACTGCACCAGCCTGCATTCCCACCAACAGTGTACTAGAGTCCCCTTTTCTCCACATCCTCACCAGTACTGGTTGTTTGTTGGTTTCTTGATGGTAGTCATTCTGATGGGTGTGATGTGATACTTCACTGTGGCTTTAATTTGCATCTCTCTGATAATTAGTGACATTGAGCATTTTTTCATTTGTCTATTGACCATCTGCATGTCCCTTTGGAGAAAGGTCTATTAAGGTCCTTTGCCTGTTTTTTAATTGGGTAGTTTGTCTTCATGGTGTTAAGTTGAATAAGCTCTCCATATATTTTAGAAAGTAACCCCTTATCAATTGTGTCATTGGCAAATACATTCTCACATGTAGTAGATTCCCCTTTTCATTTTGTTGGTGGCTTCTTTTGCTGTACAGCTTTTTAGTTTGCTATAGTCCCATTTATTTATTTTTTCCTTTATTTCCCTTGCCCTCGGAGACATATTGGCAAAGAAATTGCTAGAGGGATGTCTGAAATTTTATTGCCTATGTTTTCTTCTGGAATTTTTATGGGTTCATGACTTATATTTGTCTTTTATCCATTTTGAGTTTATCTTTGTGTATGGTGTGGAAAACAGTGTGGGGTTTCCTCAAAAAATTAAAAATGAAACTACCTTTTAACCCAGAGGTCCCACTTCTGGGAATATAGTCTAAGAATATCAAAACACTGATTAGAGAGAATATATGCACTCCCATGTTCATGGCAGCCTTATTCACAATAGCGAAGGTCTGGAAATAGCCCTAGTACCTATCAATAGATGAGTGGGTAAAAAAGCTGTGGGGAATTTACACAGTGCAATTCTATGCAGCAGTGAAAAAGAAGGTGCTCTTACCCTTTGTGACAACATGGGTGGAACTGGACACTGTTATGCTAAGCAAAATAAACCAGTCAGAGAAAGACAAATACCATATGATCTCACTTATATGTGAAATCTAATGAACAAAATAAACTGATGAACAAAATAAAACCAGAGGCATGGACACATTGAACAAACTGATAGGTCTTAATGGGAGGGGTGGGGGGGGAACTGGAAGAAGTTAGCTGAAGAACATATATGTATGTATGCAAAGACAGCAGACACAGACAACAATGTGGTGAAGGTGGGTGGGGCAGAGGTTTGGTGAAGGGGGGTAAAGGGGGGAAAATGAGGGACACCTGTAATAGTGTCAACAATAAAAATAATAATAACAAAAGGATATTTTTAATTATAAAGGAAAAGAATCTAAATTCTATACAGGCTATTTGTGGGTAGCAACTTAACTATTGTAAGAGTGCTATCCAAAGGGAAATCATAGGACAGTAAAAGCAAATTTCAGTTGATGGTGGAGCTCTGCTCCTTAAAAAAAGTGCCCACATAATCTATGTTTGAATACATCCTTTTTAAAAAGCTTATCCCAACGACCATGAGTGCAGAAACTAGGAAAGTCTAGACTTGGATGTGAGGAAAGTAAAATTCTGTGGTCTATGCTCTGTCTAATTTAAGGTGTCCACACTGGGAATTTGAAGTGGGGATCAATGGTAATACATTTCAACCACCCCTCCCCTCTAAACTCTAACAGGGAGGTGATCACTCTTTACCACACTGGTCCACAGGACAGGCCGTGATCCCCTGGGTTTCTATGCACATCAGAACAAACAGCTCATAGGAAAAAGGAATTCTGCCCAGAATTAAGTTGGAACCTCATGGAAGGGTTTGAGAGGCTGGGCACTCTTACTGCTTCTTCTGTGAGCCCGCACTCAAGATGGAAACATGTATAACACAGCACCATCCAATAGAAATAAAATGTGATCTACATACATATGGAATACTTTAAAATTTTCAAGCAGCGTGTTAAAAAAAGAAATAGGCGAAATGACTGCTAATGTGTCTTTTGTTACCCAATATATATTATCATTCCAACATGCAATAAATGTAATAAAATAATTTAACACTCTTTTTTTCACAGGGTGTTGAAATTTCGTATATATTCTACACATTTACAGCACATCTTAATTTAGATCAACCGCACGGTCTTGGTCACTGCAGGTGTAGAGGAAAGATCACAGTTTTGAGTGAGATATATGTTCTAGTCGATATTTAAATGACAAATTATACTTTATGGGCTTTAGAGTCATTTTTTAGCCCTTATGCTCTCTGATTCTATGTCAAGTAAATGTAGGTGCATCAAAAAATTGGATGAGAATGGCAAAGGTTTTGAAGTTGGGGTAGTCCTCGAGTTAAACCCTGAATTGTTTTGCTTTCTTTATCTCAATTTAGGGCAATTAAAAAGTATCTTCCTCTTTCACCAAAACAGTAGGTTCTGAGCAGAGGATAGGGTCTTTGTCCCATATAAACAAAGGGATCCCCTGGCCTATGTTTCCAGGGAAAATCTCTGTAGGGATTGCTTAATAGGAAATTAAACTTTGCTATTGACCTGAGTGGTCAGGAAATGAGCAATGTGGCGTAAATCAAACCCTTGACCCGCAAACAGAAAGCAAAACCCTTTTGATTAGTTTTTGCACAGCTTTATTAAAAAGAACACTGCACACTTCCATGGTCTCTTTCACCTCCAAGACCGGTAGAAGTCATGGGGAACCATTCCCCACCCCCACTGACGTTGACTTTCAGAGCAATAATATACTGAGGCACAGCAGAGCTCTGTCTGGCTTCCTTGCCTGGGGTGGCCGTGGAGCTACTAAAAGTCTCCCTTCATTGCCCCACTTTCAGATAAATTCGCTCAAATGGTTGTCTATTTAGACCTCAGTCACGAGAGATCTGTTTTGATTGGTGAGACGCCGAAGTGACAGTGGTGAAATACTTGAACTAAAAGGAGAAAAATGAATGTTCAGCCCATCTGTTCTCCTGAAGCGCTGTGTGGCCCTTGTCAGATGTCTCTCCATGTCTAGACTTCAGTTGTTCTCCGTGTAAAACAAGTAAAGCTCTTTCCACTTGAGAGTGAGGATCGTGGTCACGGAATCCTGGCACACTGCAAAGGAAGGCTTAAAATAAATGCAAGATACCATGATGAATCATTTCAGCGGACCCCAGGGAAGAAGCAGGATGGTAAATAACTGTCAAATCTTGGTAAACGGTTGAGGCAGATGAGAAGCAGTGATACCCTGAAGGTCAGGCCAAGGACAAGGAGGGAGTGGTGGAGGAGAAAGGAAGGAGGGGGAAGGGGCTAGGGAATGCTCACTGCCTAGCCGCTAAGCGCTACCTGGCTAAGGATGGTGAAGTTTGGAAGCCTTGCCTTTGTTCTGGGAGGGCTTGACGAGCAAAACTGATTAGCTGTAGAATATCATTTAAACCTCCTCTTAAAGCAAATCCAAGTCTTTAATCATTATCTCCCAAACCACCAAAGACACACACCAGCCTCACTGAGAGACTTGTCAAGAATTGAAACAGTAATTCACAAATTCACTAAAATTCCCTGCTCCACCGAGCAGTATGACAGCTCCAGCGACCGTGGTAACATTTCTATTCAAACTGGCTTTGGAGCCGAAGCTATAAATATCCTTGCAATATTTCCTACTTCAGAACATAAAGACAGCTTTACAGCACTGATAAAATAGAAATTACTTTCTCTCTGAGGTCTTGCTGGAATTTTAATGTCTGTTTTGCAATAAAGCAGCTCCTACACAATTTGATTTGAGGGAAAGAAAACAAACGGTCTAATTTAGTTACAATAATGACTCTTCTTGTATTGTTTGCCTTACTTGCTTCTCTGGCTGCGGGGCTGTTCAAGTTTGTAGCAGGGAGCAGAGGGGATGATGTTTACGAGAATATTAAAATGGTTCCTTTATTATTTAAAGATATATTGTCTCCATCTCTCTTCACCACAGAGCAACCAAAAAAAAATTTTTTTAAAGCAGAAATAGAAGAAAATAAAGTTTACAGCCCTTAATAGCCCTTTGTGAAAATTGCTTGTTAGAACTGTAAAGTTGTTGACCAAAGATGACACGAATTTAAAAGGCTTTTGAATCGTGAAAGATCATAGTAGCTTTAATTATTCCATGTTACCCAGTTCTTGTTAGTGCCTTCAAAGCTGAGCAAAGCATCTTTTTAAAAAAATCCATACACACTTCTCTCTTTCGAGGATTACATAACGTAGAAAGAAAAAAAAAGAGAGAAATTTGTGCTTGCATATGGACTACATGCCAAAGGCATAGGAAAATCGAGTTGAGAACAGAAGTTAAGGATGGAACAGGTTTTCTGGGGACAAGAATTAAATGATTAAAGGGAGGCAGGATTTGATTACTGATTAGGAATGTAATTAACCCAGTCTCAGACATCTTGGCAAAAGGTTAGGGTTCAAATTAGAGATAGTTAGGTTTTGGGTTCCCACCAATTTATCATTGTACTGAAAAAGGATTCCTCCCTATTTGAAAAATACCATGAGCCCATAACATCCCCCAACTGGCTTGTCAAGGGTATCTCTCGCAGGTCAGGTGACCCCAAGCAAACCCATGAGGCAGAAATTCTCTTCCACAATCAACCTGCCTCCGCTCTTCCTTTACTCACCTTCCTTCTGTTGGTTATTTTTGCTCCCTTGTGCTTACATCAGACTTCATTGTCTTTTCCTCTTTGGATTTTCAAAATTTCCCATTTCCCTTGTCCACACATTCCATCTAGCTGTGCCTACAGATCGACATCCTGGTATACCAAAAATTCTTGCCCTTACCCTAAATCTGTCAGTACCCCTCCTATGTGGTGTACTACACACCACAGACCTAGGAAATGTTTGGTCTAGACAGGGGTTAGGTTCTTGTGTTCCCAGGACCCTTCAGAGTTCACAAAATATCTCATTACCTGTCAAATAGGCAGGCCACTTGTTGCTGCACTCCTGTGGCAATCACAGAGTCTTTAGTTTTATCAGTGAAATACAAGGACTTGTGTATATTTAAGCGGCTCTGCTGCTTTACAAAACTTTGAAAGTCACTGCTGCTGTCCAGGCCTTCATTTTGCAGAACGGTGGACTTAGGCGCAGAGAGGGGAAATGAACGCCCATTTTCTTACAGCTACATGATGGCAGAGTGAGAAGAAGAATGCGAGTAGATTTACTGTTGCAGTCATAGGGTACTAGTCTCTAATGAACTCATTCATTCCTTAGTGAAAACACTTTTGTGATTTATCCTATGTCAGGAATAGTTAATTAAAATAAAAGTAGTCATAAGTGATTTTGATGTCTTTGCCAAGGAGACATTATAAGAATAGGTATTGTAGGACAACGGTTCTCGAAGTATCACCTGGAGATTTGATGGGGAAAGGACAGTCTTTTCAACAAATAGTGCTGGGGGAACTGGATATTCACATGCAAAGAATAAAATTGGAAACTTATTTATACCTTATCAAAATTAGCTGAAATAGATCAAAGACCTATATCTCTAAATTATAAATCTCAGAATAAAACTTAACAAAGTCTTCATGACATTAGATTTGGCAATGATTTCTTGGATATGACATAAAAAACAGGCAATAAAAGAAAAAATAGACAGTTTAGACCTCAAAAAATTTGAGAAATGTGCGTATCAAAGACAATTTAACAAAATAAAAGAAAAACCTACAGATTGAGAGAAAATATTTGCAAATAGTGTATGTGATAAGGAATTATCATCTAGAATACAGAGAGAACTCCCAAAGCTCAACAACTTCAATAAAGAAAACAACAACAACAATGTGATTCAAAAATGGGTGAAGGACTTGAATAGACATTTCTCCAAAGAAGATAAACGAATAGCCAATAAGCATAGAAAAGATGCTAAACATCACTAATCGTTAAGGAAATGCAAATCAAAACTACAGTGAGATACCATCTCACACCCAACAGGATGACTACTATTAAAAAAAAAGAAAATAACAAATGTTGACAAGTTTGTGTAAAAATTGGACCCATTTCACACTGCTAGGGAGAATGTGAAGTAGAAGAGCTGCTGTGGAGAACAGTAGGACAGGTCCTCCAAAATTTAAAAATAGAATTACCGTATTATCCAGGGATCCCACTTCTGGGTGTGTACTCAAAAGAAATGAAAGCAGAGTCTCAGAGAGATATTTGCACACTCCTGGGGTGCCCCCAGAAGCTCAGAAAAGTGCTGCCCAATACTGAAAGCAGACTGTCATGACCATGCAGAGTGACTCAGAGATGTGGGTCTTTGTCAGCACTTGACTGAGGATAGCTTCACGGGAGGCTTTCAACATACTCACGAAAAGATTCTACTGACTAGAAGGGGAGGTGGTGTATTCAGAACTAGACAGGGAAATGTCCAAGAGGCAAGTCCCAACAGTTCCCATTTCAGGGAGTCCTCCTGTGTTGTGTGTTGTGAGTAAAGCACTAGGATGGAGATCACAAGATATTTTTTCTAGCCCCTATCAGTCAAGAATTTTGAGACTATTAAGTACATTATCCAAAGAGATGGTAGATTTCTTTCATATGCACTGGATGGTAAATAAAAGGGCTGCAGGATTAGCAGTATTGGGAAATACACATCAAGCGCCTGGCGATGTTTCCAACACATGGAAATGCTCCATTACCAGGATATTAGCATTCATTTTGCATTAATATTAGTATAGAATATATGATGCTTGAAAAATTATTGTTTTGAGGGTTTGTTTACTCATTTCTAAAATGAGAATTGCTACGCTTCCTAGTGCATCTACCATAACTGAGTTTCAGTAAAAATAGGACAGGATTGAAGAGTCAAGGTACCTGCATTTTTAGTTCCAGTGAGAACCACTAAAAACCAAATGGCCTTGGGAAAGTCATCCCCTTAGCCAGCCTCTGAGTTTCCTCAACTGTAAAACAAATAATCTCTTAGGTTCTATCCAGCACTGGCATTTGTCATCGGCAAGTCCCTATGATTCCACAGGTAGGAAACCTTTTTCCTTGATTACTTACTATATTCACAGCAGAGCTGGTCCTAGAACATAAGTCTTCCGGTTTTCTGAGTATATAAATGGATTATTCTGGCTAATGTTTAAGATAACCTGAACACCAGGAAAATTCATCTCAGTGTTCATTTTAAAAAATGAAATATTGAAAACATGATTTAAAAAAAGATGGAGGACATTTTTAGTTAAAAGAGGAAGACACTGTCTACTGAGGGTCAGCTGCCCAGCGAGATTTCAAATACTTCCGAGTTCCAGTGGGTGGGAAATGCAGCAACAACATTCGTCCTGGTGTCATTTTGTTAGTTCCAGTCCCGGCAGCAATCAAGAAGTGCAGGGGAGTGTGGCACCAATGAAAACGAGAAATTAATCAATCTCTCTCCAACTGTACTAAATGAGGGAACAGTGCGGCCAAAGCTATGGCAGGGCCATATGGGGAAACAGAGCTATATAATGTCTGTTCTGTGTTTTATATCCATTTTATGAAAAACAGTAATGGAAATTGAGCTAGTGAAAAGAATAAAAAATAAAAACATACCTTTCTTCGGAGTTCAAATAATTTTTGGTTTTCATCCAAATCATTCGAAACAATATTTATGTCTACATTCATCTTCCGTATGAACAAAGAATCATTTTTTTTAATTGAATGTTTCTTCCCCCTGTACCGTGGTAATGACCAGTTTCTACACAGTTGATCAGATCAACCAGCCTATTAATTTGATTTGGTCATTGAAATGGTCCCTGAATTCAGTAATTTCATATTTTCATCATATAAATGAAAATCACACTCACCTAATATTTCTGAAAAATATGGTCTGTATTCTTCCTACATCAAAATCATGAGTAGTGCCTATTTTAAATGTAGACCCTAAGGTCCTAATTCTAAATCAGAATCCCTGAGGGTGGGGTTTAAAGAATTATGTTAACAAGTACCTCAGGTGATTCTTCTGAAGGTCACCAGTATCCTAACTGTCAAACCAATACCATCCTTGCAGTCCTCATCCTACTGAAAGGTGACCCAACACGTGATGCTGTGGGCCATTTCTTCCTTCTTGCAACTCTCCCTGATTCCAGGGGTGCTGAAATTTCCTCTTCCCTCCAACTCCTTTGTACTTTCTTTTTAAATCAATCCTTTCCTTATTCTGGTTCTCAAAATGTAGGACACCCCGGCTGACAGTCCAAGAGTGGTTATATTCAAAAGGGAAAGGGTAACGCCTTTTCCCAAATCAGGGCACTGTTGAGAAAGAAAAGAAGCCTAAGTGCTGAACAGGCAAAACCAAGCGTTGTCCACCACATCGCCGTGCTTACTGAGATCCTCGCAGTCAGGAACCATTTCTCATTATTTCTAAATCCTCGCCCTTTCATGTATTGCTTACTACTTGGGAGTTACCCATTCAATTGCTGGTGAATTGATGGAGGGATCAATTGAGCAAATAAATGTACAACTCTAAGAAGAAAATTCATGAGTATTACCTTGCTGTTGAAATGACCTCTTAGTCCCAGCTTTTTCTAATCCATCCTCAGAACAATCTTCAAAAAACTTTAGATTATTAACTTTAATCTTCTGATTATAAACATTAATTGGCTTTTGGTGTAAATTCATGCCATTGGCATTCAAGCCCCTCTTTCATGTGTTCCCCACCTATCTCTTCACCATCATCTCCTAACCCTTCACACAATCCTTTGTACTAGAGCCAAATGATGCCATTCTTCCTTCTATAAATATGCACAGACATATATCTATGTAAATCCCTCAAACCTAAAGAATCCTCCCAAATTTATCTTTGACAGAATGATAGTCTTATTGATCTTATTCATCTTTCCACTTTTATTTTTGATGATGCCCTCTACAATCAATAGTTATTTATTGAGTTCCTTTTAAGTAGAAGTCACTGAGTTTGGTATTGAAGGCAGAAACAGACTTGTCCTTTGTCGTTCATGGCCCCTGAGTTTAAAAATTGCTTCGTACTGCAAACCTGCCCTTTCAGGTTTTCATCTCAGAGTGCCTCTCCTCTGTAGAAACTGAACACATCTCAATCTCTTTTTTGTTTGTTTGTTTATTTTTTGTGTTTTTTTGTTTTTTTTAATTAGAGCATATCCTAATCCTAAGACCAGAGCGTAAGCTTTTCAATGGTGTAGATCTAGTGTCCTATAGCTTTCTGGCTCTCAGATGTTCATAGTAGTTACTCAAAAAACACATTGCCTGAGATTGGATTGAATCTATCCCAAGCCGTTGTTGAGAGATGGAGAGTAAAGTCCAGAGACAGTAAAGGAAATGCTCAAGGTCAAATAGCTAGTTGGTAGCAGAGCCAGAAATAATACTTTTATTTCCTTGGCATGCTCTCATTCAAGTTCAAGCTTCAGTGTTGGAGGCCAGACCTGATTTTCTATTTCAATATTTGTGCCTTTCACATTGCATGTTTGTATGTTACATTCCCATCACCTTTATTTATATAGACAAACTGTGCTATTTTAGTTTATCCTCATGCTAATTCTTTTTCTTTCCCATGATTATTTTCATGTTTTTCTCTGGACTTCCTTTAGTTATGCCATACATATTTCTGGCTGCGTGCATCAGGGTTACATGCAGTATTCCAGCTGTAGCACATCATGATTTTGTACCCAAAATAATACTATCTGTGCAGTCCAGCCTCCTTTCTGATCATGTCCAGGTAATTGCAGGTCTTTTTCCCTCAACAGCAGCACATGGAACAGATGTTTAAGGGGCAGAATATAAGGGTTTCAACATTCCTATTCTGGATTGTAACTGGTGGGGAGCCCATCATCATACAAATATTATCTGTATTTATTTTTTTCTCTAAATGCATTTCCTATACAAGCTCACATTCAAACCTCACAAGCTAGATATCTGCCCAGCTTCACAGCCTGTAATTCACTCACATTGGCTTGGTGTATTGCATGGAAAGGTTTAGTTCCACCTGCAAACTTCATTGTGTGCCATTTTCAAATTAATTCCGTAAAAAATAACATAAGATACATTGCATTATCAATATCCTAGAGGTTTTTCTGCTATTGCTATAACATGTAGAAAAAACATCTCTTTCACTTCCCCTATTGTCTCTTATCTTTTACCAGTGCTTTAAAAATAGTAATGAAGCCTTTCCTCTTGTCCACTCTATGCTTAACAAGCTCTAAAAAAATCATTTGGAAAACTGACAAAATTGACAAAAACTTTTATGGAAATATACCCATTGGCTTTCTATGTGTATATTTACCAAACTCTTCAAACAGCTCCGTTAGAAGAAGGAGATACGATTTTCTTTTGCAGAATCATAGCAGGTAGTATGGTTCAGTATGCCTTCCTCATACTACAGAATTGTCTAGTTACCTACCGTGAAGAGCACACAGGCTGCTCTGCGGCCCCCTGAGCACTGCCTAGCACAGTGCTCAGGACATGGCAGTGCTAACAGGGCTTAGCTGTCTCTTTCTGCCGTGTGAAACTCAGGTTATGATAGGTGCCTTTGGTGCCAGGATTGACAGAAAACCCAAGGACTTGGCATCTTCACTTGTACTAATGGGTCATTTCTCTTCTCCATTGTCTCATTTGTAAACCAGGTGCTTGCAATCAATTGTCTCAAAGGCTCCTTTAAGCATGCTTTTTTTTTCCCCAAGGATTCTAAAACCTGTATCGGCCCACAGTTTCACATTCACTATTCATTTTTCAAAACATCTGCTAGTCTGAGGTCTTTCCCTTGTCTCGTTCATAGTTAATGCTCGGCATCGGCACATTTATTATAAATTCATTGTGTGACTCTACCTCTCTACAGAGAAAGATAAATTGGAGCATGCCTTCCCTTTTGAGCAAAAGAATGAGGTGAACAATACCCTTCTTTTAATTCCTGAACATAATTTTTATATTCTTTTTTCTCTTTTAGTACTTTTGTTTCTATTTTTTCTTTTGTGTTTTAGTTCTCTCTCTTCCCCTCCTTCCCTGCCTTCCTCTTTTTTTCTTCCCCTCCCTCCCTCCCTCCCTCCCTCCCTTCCTTCCTTCCTTCCTTCCTTCCTTCCTTCCTTCCTTCCTTCCTTCCTTCCTCTCTCTCTCTCTCCCTCTCTACTTCCTCACAGGGTTTCCAAATTAGAGTTGTATGTTATAGTAGAAAGAGAATCAAAATTTGTATTCATAAGTCTTAGATTGTGAGACTTTTGGAACACTACTTAACTTCTCTGATTCCCCATCTGTAAAAGGAAAATTACAATAAAAATATGAAACACTCCTCAGAAGACTACAGGAGCAATGGTATAAAGCACACTGCAAACTTTTCTAACCAAATGCTGGTTATAATTATCATACAACCCTCTTGTCTTCTCATTGGCTTGGCAGTCCCTTGGAAACAGGTGCTTAAATTCATTTTTGAATTCTAGTTTGCACCAGGCGTGTTGCATTTTTAAAGCAATGGCCAGAACACCATTCCTATTTCCACATGGGCTGTCTTTCCCTTTTTAAAGCACAATGTCTGCACTTTGACAAAGGGCTCTTTCCTATGATAGCCATTTGCTGGGGGGTTTGCCTGAGTGCCTGTTCAAGCAGAATGTGTGATTTACTGTTTGTTGCAAAGGTGAAAGAGATTTTGACAAGTGGAGAAGAGGAGGAGGTCTGAGCTTTGTTCATTGCACTCCTCTTTGAACATATGTAAGGGGCGTGAGACAAAGCGGGGTGGGTTAGACATTTGAGTTCTCAACTTGAAGGCTAATTTGATTATGGAAAGAGATCTGTGTCTGGCAGAAACACATGGCACTCTAGTCCGCGGCCATCAGTGTTTGGGAAGCAGTCGTCATTAATTGGTAAATCATCTGTCTTGCATTGTCCTCCACCAGCATTAGCTGTGAGGCAGCTGCCCACCCTAAATCATTTAAATATGATTTAGCAGGAGAGCCTCCTGTCCCTCCTGCCAGGACATTCACTGTAACAAATTAGTGTTGATTGACACTCCCCACCCAGCCATTGGTGATTCACAGATAAGATTCTGTTACTGATCTATGCCAGGAGGAGTTAAATGAGGATATCTTTATTGCCTGCTTTTCATTGGAGAGGATTTGGCCTATTATCTGTTTTCTAATTTCCTTTATTGGACTGCAAGATTCATTGTGTGAGCAGCTGTCATGGATGCAGGTGGGTACTCCTCAAAGCATCCTGGGTAAGTTCCCACGATTCCAGATCGCTTTCCTGGTTTACCTTTCCCTTTTCCAAAAAGGGCAACTAACCGTCTAGGTGATTGAGAAAATTAGTTTTCCCCTTTCTGTGAAGTCTAAAGGGGAGATCATTCATTTAATTCAGTAAACATGCTTCCCGTGACCTCTTTTCATGTGTAAGGCCTTATGCTAAGTGCTGCAAGTGACAGGTATGTGGGCTGCCCATGGTGCCCTTCATCTAGGACTTGAGCAAGATTTTAGTGACATTTGTACTTAAAAATCAATTACTTTTGTAACTTAGATTCTAATCCTCAATCTATAGCTTTCTTTCCTCTATTTTTTGTAATCCTTAGAATCTATTTCAGTTTTTTTTCCCTTTGTAGCTTTGTAAGTTAGTGTTTTTAAAACGTAAATGTAGAAGACTGCAGATGATACTATATCACTCAAGTGCTAACTTTCTCAGTCACCTAGAGGGTTAGCGGCCCTTAATAAAGAAGGGAAAGTGGTCTGGAATTGTGGGAATTTGCCCAGGATGCTTTGAGGAGTCCCTACCTGCATGCATGACATCTGCCCACACAATGAATTTTAAAAAATATATTTTTCACGGTTGATTAAGAAATTCATCCTTAAAAGAAAATGTTACTGATCAAATTAAAGTTTCCCCAGTCTCCTTCATGTCTCAATGTCCTCCCTTTCTTTACAGAAGTTAATACTACCGTGAATTTGGTATGTAGGTATCACATCCATGTTTTTAACTTTAACCTCATGGGAGTTCATCAATAAAAATACATAGTATCACAGTGTACTTTCTATTTTCAAAAGTTATACTGTAAAATCCTTCTGTAACTTGCTTTTTTTGGTCAATGTTATGATTACCAGATGTGTATTACTATACTTAATTCTATTTTATCTCCTTGAATTACTGTGTAATATGTTATCATTACTTTATTCTTTTGTCACCTAATGGATATTTTATTTTTCCTACTTTTTTGTTTTGTTTTTGCTATCCATAACAATAATGCTTCACTGAATGTTTTCAAAGATCTTTCCTATTGTACATGAGAAAGAATTTCTCTAGGATATATATTTAGAAATGAAATTGCCAGGTAATAGGTTATACACACATGTAATTTTACTAGATGTTGTCAAATTGCTCTTCACAACAACTGTGTCAATGGTATTCTCATCAGCAGATTTGAGATTTCTCATTTCTCCTCTTCCCCTGCAAAGCTAGGCACCATCTGACCTTAGGATCCTTGCTGGTCCAATGAAGTTAGAGTATAGCGTTGTCATTATTGCATCCTCCTGAGTAAACTTAGGTGGAACATTCTTCCATAGTTATTGTCGATTTGGGTTTTATCTTCTGCGAATTGTCTGTTTGCACATTTCATTCATTTTTCTATTTGTTTTTTTCTAAATTGATTTCTAAGAGTACCTTTATATTTTGGATATTAATAATTTGTCTGTTACATATGCTGCAAATCTCTTCTTCCAGTTTGTTTATAGTGTTTTTGTTTATGGTTTTTTGTTCTACAGAAAGTTTACATTTTAAGGATTTTTGTTTTTGTTGTTACAGTTAAGAAAGGCTTCCCTACTTCAGGGTTTTAGTATTTTCTTCTGCACTGTATTCTACTAGCTTAATTTTTTTCACATTTGGGTCTTTAAAATATTTGATGTTTGATTTTTAGTTAAAGTGGGAATCTAATTTTGTTTATTTTCCATATGAAAAGACAACTGATTCACCAATATTTTGATACCAACTGATTTTGCATGCCATGCCTTCTCCAACTATATATCAAGGTCTCAGCTATATTTAAATTTCTTTCTGGAATCCGAATTCTATCATATTGACTGTTTTTCTTTCACTATGCCTACAGCATATAATCTAAACCATAAATCAGTTTCTATGTCTTATTAAAATATTTTATATCTTTTAGAATAAGTCTACAATTGTAACTTTGGGTTTATGGATGTTCTGCTACTTTTTCACAATTAAAAAAATTATCTTTATCCTCAAATGGGTCACACAAGTTTGACTCTGTTTTATTTCCTCTGTATTCTTGCTCACATCTTTTTTTATCAGTCAAACTAGTCTGTCTTCAACCATTATGCCATAATCTAAATCTCAATCTTAGAGTCTTGAATTTTGATCACCAAATCAAAAGATGATTTGGTATTTCATCCAAGACATCTAGAGACCACCATGAAAGTCAGTGTGAATTTCCAGAGCAAACCTGTTCACTAAGCTCCCAACACATGACTTGTTGCAATGATATTATAATACTTAATACAAAGCCAACAACGGAATCAAGTGAGCAAACAGCAAATGTCCTATGAGAAGTTGATGTAGAGCTGAAAATGAGAAGTAAAGACCTATGAAGGTGAAATTATATCTGGTGAAGCAATATAAAAGGGTTTGTGGGTATGGTGATATTTTAGTTGAAACTTTAAAAATAGGCAAGATTTTCACATTAAGAAATGAAAAACAGAATACCTGATCTAAGAAAAAAACCCCAAAAAAACCCATGATTAAAGCACTGGTAACAGGATATAAAAATGGAAATTGGTCAAGTCAGGCTTAAGACCAAAGAGAGGTTCTTGATCGTCTATGTGAAATTTGCATAAAAGCTGGTCAAAGATTACTTTCATGAAAAAGAAATTTCAAGAAATATATTTTATTGCTTGTACCTTCAGTCTATAAAAGAAATTGGAGAGGTGGAGAGAAACTGAAAGAACCTATGTAGAGAGAGAAGTTGTTGAAGTGCTCCCTCCCCACTGCTGTTCCCACAATGAAGTAGGTGTGGGGAGTACCTATTCTTTATGTCAAGACTACTGACAACCTCAGAAAAGATGTACTAATCATGTTTTTTACTTTTTGTATTTTGAGTCTTTGACATCTTGGTGCCGAGCTGACTCTGAAGGGATTGTCCCTCCCAGGGCTAGCTCATTCCCAGAGATAGCGAACAACTCACCAGGCAACAGCCTTTTGTCTGTAAACCTACGAGTCCAGAGCCTGTTCTCCCAACTGCCTTCTTTCCCGAGGCTCTCACATCCCAGGCCACTATTTCCTTCCCCTGATCGCTGCAGTGCCACACACCGGACAGCTCGGAACCACCGCCCCACCCAGGGCCCGCTTAAATCACTCTGACTAGAAGATTCTAAGCTGGCTTGCCCTGCCTGGCCCACATAGTCCAGCAGAAACCGCAACAAAAGTTTCTGCCCACTGTCCCTCTCGCTCCCTCTGCCTCCTAACCGACCCTGGTGCTTCCCCACAGGGTCCCACGTGGCCTGCTGAGCCTCCTGCTTCTAATGATCTGGTGATTATAACAAATTTCTTCCTCCCTAACAGTCATTTCTATGTTTTCTTGTCTTCTCATACCTGGTTAAAACAAATTCCAGCTGCCCCTAGAAGAGAAGGTCATTTAGACACTTGGTATGGCTATAAATTTTAAAAAGTAAGAGGCTGGATGAGGCAGCCTGTGCTAACTGCTGTTGGGAAGCCACTGTGCTATTCAGGGCACCCCAAAATCAGATGCCAAGGCGGAATCAAAAGCGCTAAAGTTTATTAGGAAAATCCTTGTGAAGGAGAAAGAAAGAGGAAGCAAGAGCAGACAAGGAGAACCTTCCACCACGATGTAGGTCTAATACCTGTGGGCGGAAAGAGAGAAGGAAGAATTAAGCAGAAAGAGCTTCAGATTGCTGCTTAGTTCTTAGTTCTGCAGATCGTCGCTCTTGGAAGGACTCAGCTAGACTGATGGAGAGAGAGTCACTGAGCCGAGGTGCCCATGGGAAGGATCTGCATCAGGCAGTGTCAGGTTTTTTCTAGCACCCTTGCATGCTCAGGAGAGCATGGCCTGGAATAAATGCTTTGATTGGTCCAGAGTTGCAGCAGTTCAGCTGTGCTCTCTATAGCAGTTTCTCTTAAGGTCTGAGTGGAACACATCAAAGTCCATTATAGGCACCCCAAACTGTGTGGTGTTCATGAACTAGACATGACCACATAAGACATATATGTGATGCTGCCTGGGAGACTCCTAGGGGTGCAATGAGATCTGTGCAGTAAAAGGCTCAAAGTGTACCTCTGGGTGCTCAAGAGCTGTGGGAGGAATGATAATTAACCAACAAGGAGAGTTGCATTTCACCGTGCCAAGGAAAGTGTAGGCAAGAGAACGTCAGTATTGTGGTGAAGGGGGGTACATTTAAAAACTTCCAAAGAGTATCCTGCAGAAGAAAAAAATCAGTAAGTATACATTATAAACACACACACACATACACACACCTGCTAAGAAAGTAGCAATACTACCTTTCCATTGTATCAGCCTAGTAGGACTTTTTCTCTTCCCTTATCCTTCTTTCATCGACCAACCCTAATCCTGAAGAGGTCAGAAACTTTAGTTAGTGTCTTGGAGAAGGAGAGGTCAAGGGACAAGGCAGGGACACAAGGAGTAAATATAATTGGGTCACATCTCCTTCACTTTGTAGACTTCTCACTTGCTCCAAAGACCTACATCATCCTTCCTAAGAGGAGTCTGAAATTTAAAGTTTTCCTCATCTAGTTTGTTTCCAGTGATATTTTGGTCAGCAGTGGTGTCTTCATCTTTGTGACAGATCAATGCTTTGTGTATTTTGCTGCTCTTTAGCTGGCCCTTCCCTTAATCGAATCATGTCTGACCCCAGGTTCTGAGTCTCAGGACTGCGATAATCCCTTCTTCTCTTTAGCCCCCTGATATATTTTCTTACTTTCTTACCCAATTTAGATTGATTGTTCATCTCTTGATCCAATCTTTTGACAAATCAGTTCACCTGTCTGCCAGCAATGTATTTTTATATTGCACATGTGTTTTGGAGCATCATGGAGAAAATTATACAACCACAGATATTGCCACTATAAATTTCTGTCCTTGTCACCAACAGGTCCTTCAGTGCTGCCCACCAGACCTCCTGTTTTCCCACCATTCTCAAATTTTTGAACACCACATCCCCTTTCATCTCATTCTCAGATATTCTCTTCTTAATTCATGCAGAAAATAAAGTCATCAGCTTTCATGCCAAAAAATTTACCACTTGCAACTGGATTATTGTACTAACCTCCTAGCTATTTCCAGTGTGGTCAACTTTCAGTCTATTTTCCGCACTGCAGCCAATCTGATCATTTCACCCCCTTGCCTGACATCCTTCAAATTTTTAGGACGAAGCACAAACCGCCTAACAGGGTGCACATTCTTATACAAGACCAGCTCCTATTACCTCTACCAGTATCATTTCTTCCCATCCTCGTATTCAAAATTGACATTTTGATCACATTGAACTCTAGTTCCTAAGTTGCCCACTGCATAGCTCTCTCTGGTCTCCAGGCCTTTCTTTACATTTTTATATCCACCTGTTTTAAAACAGTTTTCTCTCCCCCGCCTTACCTGGTCAATTGTTACTTATCCCCTATGACTTGGCTTAGATGCAGTTTCCCCTCAAACCCTTTTCTGATCCCCTGAACCTGTCGCTCATGCCCGCTGTGGGAGGTCACTAACACTCTGCACATCCCATATCATAAGAATGAGCATGGTGTGTTATGATGGCCCCGCCTGTCTTTCCTGCTTTAGGAAAGCAAGTATCATGTCTCTCTTATTTGTAAATTTATTCCTAGATCGAAGCAGAGTCCCTAGCCTATAGAAATCACTCAATAAATGCTTAGTGAGTGACAATATGAAAATAGTTACTCCAGAATTATTTTATTACTGAGAGAAAACCAAAGCATAATGACAAACGTTATGGAACAGCCTATAATGAGGAGAGCTGGGCTGTGGGCTCCTCAAAGAAACAAGTGACTCAGAAACGTACCAGCCCGATCAGAGCAACCTGAATATCACACTTACACATGTAATGGAAACTGTAAGCTCAGACCAAAATGGCTGTGCTTATAGCATCCGCCAAATCAGCCGATAATTTTGTACCTTATACCGTAAAGAAACCCACTACAGCAGTTGGCTGATGTTCATAATTAATATCTTGTAATAACCCAAATGCCTTTATTTCTATGCGAATCTCTGTGATAAAACTGCTCATAAACCTCTTTCTCAACATGAATAACAATTACATTTCCTCTAGTAAGAGACATGCAAGTGTATTTTCCTTCATAAATAAGAGTTAGAGTCAATGAAGGCAGCAACTCTTTTTATCTCTACAACTGTATTGCAGTAAAATGGTCATATAGAATTCTAGCAGAATGCCATACATTATTTCCTCCTTAAAAATTAGCATCTTTAGTGCTACAATGAATACTAATTTATAGACTTCTTAAATATCATCTTATAACATTTTTTTAAACATAAGATAGCTAATATCTCTGAGTTAAAACATTTTAGAGTAACATTACCCAAAGCAGCCACTACAGAAGAGTAACTTCCTGGCTGAAAGATGTCTTTTCTGCTGGGCTGAAAGCGAATACAGCCTTATTAGGAAAGTCCTTGCTTTTGACTGTAATAGGTGGTGACTACAGCCAACAGAGCAAATGCGGTGGGAGAACTATAGTATAAGTTATTTTAATCTTGACCATCTTCACATATGGTAAAAATAGCTAGTTGGTTTGCTCTGGGATTTTAACCTTTAAGTTTATTCCAAATTTGATTTGTTTGTGATATTAAGGTTTAATAGTTAGAGAGGAACACAGTTTACCCGAGAACGAGTTATGCTTTAGGAAGTTGGGGAGGGGACCCTGATGGTCATTGTCCATTGTGCCCCCGGGGACAGAAAACTCTTATAGCATTGGCATGTGAACTGGAGGTTGTGGGGGAAAAGAGGGAAACAGAAGAGGGCAGAACCCCTTAGGTATTTTGACTCTAATCTCCTTTTAAATGTGGATATTAGAAGAAACAAAGGAAACCTGAATCCATGTCCTGACTCTGAGCATGGATATATACCAATGAGACCCCAGTTGTCTGTTTAAAAACAACAGTAAGAAATTCAGAAAACTCTTTATTTGAATAGCACTTAACTGTTTTCCAAGCACTCTCTGGGATATTTAATTCGGTCTCTGTTAAAACCTCTCCTCCTACCCTCTTCTTTTCAATTGTTTTCTCAACCAAGGACATTTTTTCTTTCATTGCTTTTGAACAGAGAGGAAGAGAGAGGGGAGGGGAGAGCGAGAAACATCCATGCAAGAGAGAAGCATCGGCTGGTTGCCTCCAGTACGCACCCGGACCGGGGATTGCATGCACGGGACTGGGGAATGATGCCGCAACCTTGCAGCTACCAGGCAATGCTCCATCCAACTGAGCCACGCCAGCCAGGACCCACCTCGTATTTCATAAGAAAGCAGCCGGAGCTATAACTTTCCCTGTTGCACAGATAGGAAGTTGGGGCTAAGATGAGTGCAATGGTTTGCCAAAGGGCACACAATTAATAATGGTGAAGCTAATGCTGAAACACAAGTACTGGACTCCTGGTTTAATTCTGATTTCAAACACTTCTTTTTTTAGGTGCAATATGCTTCATTATGAATATATTACAAAAGCCCACAAGTTTGATTGTACATTTTTTCTGTTTTCCAACTGTGATTCTACATTCTTAAGAAGTTGAAGACTGCCTCACCTATTTTCAGTAGGAAAAGAAAAAAGAAAAATAATAATCATATAAGTTATTTTAGTTTGTTTTCCTCTAGAATAAATGGTTATATTTAGCTTATGTTCCCTAATAAAAGATAGGCTAAAATCATGGCAAATAACGGTATAAGAGTGATATTGGAGAAACTGAAAGAGAATAAAACATTTGAATCAACATATAAAAGTACAAAAAAATATAGAGCTGAGCTTCAGAAATGACCAGATCTGTTTCAGTAAAGAAAGGAACAATTAGAAGCCAGTCATAGGTGTTTACTCTGACATAGTGCTTGGAGATACAAAGGTCCTTGAGGGTAAAAACTTTTTTCCTTGTAAGGGCTGGATTCCCTCCTCACCAGTAGCCATGCAGGCCTACTCCCCTTTAATCTTTCTTAAAGGTGGCCTTGGGGTGGAACAGGCTGCGATTTGGCAGGACACTAAATGGTGGAAAGGAAACCACCATTACACGCAGGAAACATTGATAAAGAAAGTTGGTTCTACATGCCTACACAAGGTTATATTTCCTAAGTCCACTGGGTACTAGGACTTGGCTTCCAACATGAAAATGGACGTGAGTGATTACCGTGTGTGTGGGGTGGGAGGAATAATAAGGCAGGAATGAAAATGACAGAGTAGTGACAGGCCAGCAAACAGATACTGACATCACCAACAATGATAATAGGGGCCAAGATAAGGAGGAAAAACAGCGGGTCAGTTACTGAAAACCTCAAGGAATACGAAATGCCAATACAAAGGGAGCTGGGCAAATGGTGAAGCCTGACGGCATGAAATTTGAAGGAGGAAGAAAGAGATTTTTTTTTTTAAGTATTCAAGAGTGAGAGCATACCTATCCCTTCTCAATACATGAAGTGTGAGAACAGATAGCTTTTGAGAGAGAGCGGGCATTTTTTTAGTTTGGCAAGATGAAGAAACCAAAGAAGAGGTGAGGGATATAGAAAAGACAATAAGTAAAGGCCGTATCCTTCACAAGGCACATTAAAAGCATAGGGAGGGCAGGGAGAGAGAGGAGATTGGTCACATGGTGGGCATACAGAGCGTGTGCTTTCGGGTCATGGTAGATAGAGATGACAGGTGGAGGTTTGGGTGTTGCATCGTTTGGATGATATCTTACCGTAGCTATATTCAATGCCCATTAGAATCTCCTGTACAAATTTCAAGCAGTATCAATGTTTAGCATCTACCCTGAACAATTAACTTTGAATTTCAGGGTGGGGGATTGAGCACTCATATTTCTTAAAAACCCTATGATAATTCTCAGTAAAGCTAAGAACCAGTGTTTTAGGCAAGTGATAGGTGAGGAGATGAAAGTGTATAGACTTGTCAGGATGTTATATGTATTTGTCTTTGGTCTGTTGCACCAGGCTTGGAGATGAGTTTGAAAGACCATTTAGTCCTGGCTAGTTTGGCTCAGTGGATTGAGTGCCGGCCTGCAAACCAAAGGGTCACCAGTTTGATTCTCGGTCAGGGCACATACCTGGGTTGTGGGCCAGGTCCCCAGTAGTGGGTGTTCAAGAGGCAACCACACATTGATGTTTCTCTCCCTCTCTTTCTCCCTTCCTTTCCCTCTCTCTAAAAATGGATAAATAAAATCTTTTAAAAAGAAAAGAAAAGAAAGGCCATTTAAAATTACTGACTTTTGGCCCTGGCTGGGTAGCTCAGCTGGTTAGAGCATTGTCCCAATGTCTTTGATACCCCAAGGTTGTGGGTTCAATCCCCAGTGAGGGCACATACAAGAATTAACCAATGAATGCATAAATAAGTAGAACAACTAATCTCTCTCTCTCTTTCTCTCTAAAATCAATAAATAAAAAAATAAAATTACTGATTTCTGTTTCCCTAGTGGCCCATAGGAAGGTAGAAGGAAAGGAGATATCCTTTCCTTTCGCACTATCCAGTGTGAAAGAGCACACTGTTTTAGAGTGAGAAGGGAAATATGCCATATTTTTTCTTTAGCATAAAGAAAAGAATATCATGCCCTGGCCAGGTGGCTCAGTTGGCTGGAGTGTTACGCATACACTGAAAGTTTGCTGGTTCGATTTCTAGTCAGAGCACATACCTAAGTTGTATGTTCGATCCTCATTTGGGCATGTACAGAGGCAACCAATCAATGTTTCTCTCTCCTTCCTCCTTCTCCCTCCCCAAAAATCAATAAATGTATCCTTAGATGAGGATAAAAAAAGAAAAAGAAAAGCAGAGATATTATTGGAAGGTATCAGTGATGTACTTATATTTTATTTAATTTCTAATTTTGAAATTTATTCTTTAAAAGTTAAGAAAATATTGCATCAGTAAAATTGCAGGATACAAAATATCAACATATAAAGATCAGTTGTATTTATATGCACTAACGATGAAACACCTGGAAAAGAAATAAAGAAAACCATTCACAATAACATCAAAATAATAGAATATTCAAGAATAACCTTAACCAAAGATGTGAAAGATCTGTGCATTGAAAGCTATAAGACTTTGCTGAAAGAAATTGAAGAAGATACAAACAAATGGAAAAACGTCCTGTGTTCGTGGATCAGAAGAATGAGTATTATTAAAATGTTCATACTAAATTACCAATGAAATTCTTCACAGAAATAGAAAACACAATCCTAAAATTTGCATGGAACCACAGAAGACCTTAAAAAAAACCTAAAAAATAAAAAAAGAAAGAAAGAAAGAAAAGAAAAGAAAAAAGGGCATAGCCAGATGAAAGGGCCTCTCGTTGGCTGAATCTGGGAAATTTAGAACAAAATTAAAAAATGATGGTAATGGATTATATCTCATAGGATAAGATGTGACTCTATGGGTTTACACAGAAACAAATGAGTAAAGGAAGAAAGAAAGAAGAAGGCAGGAAGGAAGATGAAAGGCAAAGCTCTTCCTCACAGCAAATTCTGACTAATATAAGAGGAATAATAGAGTTAAACAATTACCACTTGGCAATCACCATAGTAAAAATTGTTTTAGGCAAGAATTATCAATAGACCCTGAAATTCAAAGGCAAAAATGTGATGGTATCAAAACTTTCAATAGTTTCACTATATCTCTCCACATGATACTTGCTAAGTACAAATGGAAAAACAGTAAGAATAGAGAAACCTGGCAGTCACCTTAACCAAATAACCGGTTAACAATAGCAGTAATGTATTTTGCTTCAATTAAGATATAATTTATATAATAAATTTCATTTCTTTCAGTGTGTAATTCTTCATTTTTAGAATTTCTAGCATTCTTTATTTCTTCATATAGATTGAAGTTGCTGTCTGATATTACATTCCTTTTGCCTGAAGGAATTCACTTAACATTTCTTGTAGTACAGGTCAACTGGTAATTTATTTTCTCAATTTTTGTTTGCCTGAAAAACTCTTATTTCTCTTTCAGTTTTAAAAGATATTTTCACTAGCTATAGAGTCCTATGTTGACAGTCCCCCTCCTACACACAGCATGTTAAAGATGTCACTTAAATTGCATAATTTCTGATGTCTACTGTAATTCTTATCTGTGTCCCTCTCTGCCTAATACATCATTTCCCCCTTTTTGGCTGTTTTAAAAGACCTGTGATTTAATATCTATCATCATTTTTGGAAAATTCTGTCATATTTTTTGAGCTATTTTTTCTAGCTTCTATTGTTTCTTTCCTTTCCTTCTGGGAGCCCAATTACATGTATGTCAGACATTGAATATTATTTCACAACTCTTGGTCCCCCCATCTCTCTCTCTCCCTCTCTCTGCATTTTTTGTTATGTTTCAGCCTGAACAATTTTGATTTAGCTGTCTTCAAGCTGATAATTTTTCCCCAGCTGTGCCAAAAGTACGGATGCTTCTTAACTTACCTTATGTTCTTAAACCCATTATAAGTTGAAAATATTGTAAGCCAAAAATGCATTTAATATAACCAACTTACAAAACACCATAGCTTAGCCTAGCCAGTTTCTACTGAATGGGTATCATTTTTGCATTGTCATAAAGTCAAAAAATCATTTGTCAAACCATCACAACTTGGAGACCACCTGTCCTCAGAAGCCTGTAGAAGTCATTCTTCATCTCTTACCGTGATTTTTATTATTATTATTTTTAGCATTTTATTCAATTCTTTCTTATAGTTCTCATGTGTCAGCTAAAATTCTCGCCTTTGATTATACATGCTGCCCCCCCCCTTTGCTACTGGATCCTTTAACATATTAATCAGAATTATTTTAAGTCCCTGTGTAATAGTTTGCCATATCTGTATATGGTTCTATTGATTGCTGTGATTCTTGACAGTATTGTGTATTTTGGGGGGTGTTTTCCTTTTTGTGTCATTCTTATAATTTTTGTTTTAAAATTACACATGAATACTGGAGAGCTGAGATTCTAGTAAGTGGTATTTATGCCTAGAAATAAGCACCCTCACTGCTAGATTTTGAGTGTAGGGGGTTGAGTCAGGGTCGGCAAATGCTGAGTTAGCCAAGGTTTGGCTTTTGTTGTGGAAGTTACCTCTAGTAAAATACTGGCTGCCAAGGCATCCGACTTTATGCTTAGATGAAGTCTATACTTAGAAGTGGGGTCATAGTTTCTGGTAGACTTTTCCACTTTTTTAAAAGTCACCTTTAACTTTAGGATTTCCCTGTAAATGAGCCCTCAGAGAGGCTTTCTCTTCATGGCCTTGCCCTTCCAAGCAGTAAAGAGCTGTTACTTGTTGCTGCTTGTCATCCTGGTAATGACGGCCGGGGCACTTTCTCTGTGGTTTTGGGTCAGGTTTCATCTTGGAAAACCCAGAGCTCCCGGGTCTCATGGGTGGATTTCCTAAGGGATTTTTCTCTACCCAGAAGTTGTAAGGTCTCTAATATCTGAGCCTAGAATGGTTTCCTGCCATTCGCATAGGTGTGGAAGGCTTTTTCTACTTTTTTCCCCTCAGGCATAATTGGTACTCACCTGTGCTCTGGAGAAGACAGCGTTTCCTGCCCTCTTCTAGGGGCTTCAAGTTTTTGTTCCATAGGGAGAAAGACCTGGACAGGGACCTGTGCCTTTTCAGCAGCAATGACTACACTCCTCCCACAGCCTCTTTTGGGTCTAGTGCCCTACCCCTAATCTTTCTAATGAATCCCTGGTGAAGTCAATGAAGAAGTGCCTTCAAAGGTTGCAAATTTGTCTTGGGTTTGTGGCTTTACACTAAAAACCCTTCTTAGCAAACTGTTAAAAATTTTAATCCACTGAACCACGCCAGCCAGGACTGCAAACTGTTAAAAATTTTAGCTGAAATTCTGTTGCTTGCATGGTAGCGCCCTTCTATGCTCTGTTCCAAGAGAGCCGGTCCTTGCCTCCTGAGTCTGATAAGAGGTATCTGTGTTTTCTATATTTCAGATTAATTGCTTACCTAATTGAAGCCTCAACTCTCAAATGTAGTCAAGAAGAGTTGTGAGGTTTATAGGTTATTAGATTATTCAACTTTTTCTTGTTGTTAAGTTGGGAGCAACATTCTTTCTAGCTTTTTTTTAATCTTAAGTGAAAGCTTGACATCCTAGTGTATTCTTTCTCACAAAGCTGTGTCCACACTAAAAAAACCTAAAACTACTAATGTTGGGAATCACAATGGGTGTACAAATGAGGTGGCATATGCTCACTGAGTTTGAATACCATCAGTAGCTATGTTATGGGGGTGGAAAAGAGAAAATACATGTTGGAACTTCTGAAAATAGCAGTTTGGAATTTATTAACATTCTCTTTAAAGTAGCATATGGTCAACTTTGGTAAATGGTACATGGACACTTGGAAAGTAGCATCATTTACAGTCATTAAAGTTCCTTTAAATTTTTTATTGGTTATATTACTTAAAACCTGTGCAATTCTCAAAGACTTGAATTGCCATTCTTTTCACTTTATCCTTATAATTTCAATAGTTTGGCAAAAAACTAGCTCCTCTTAATGTAAAATAAGAAATTCAGTGCAATTTCACTCCCTCATCATTATATACTCTAACATAATATAAAGTTTAAAAACTAGATATTGTTTTTTTATATGTTACTCTTTCCGTGTAGTTTGTGCTTTAGCGCTTATTTTTGTTACAATAATTAAATAAATATTTCAACTAACTTCATTGTACTTACAGTCCTTTTATCTTCTAACTTCTTTGTTGGGTTCCCATATTTGATTCATATATTTGTCAGCTGGGTTATGCCTTTGAATAACTTTTTCAGGAAAGATACATGAGTATAATATCTTTTTAGCTCTTACATATACGAAAATATATTTTTGCTGCCACGACTGATAAACTCCTCTTTCATCTCCAGCCATTTTGCATTGCTGGAAGTTAGAGACTCCCAAACACTTTCAGAAACAATGTAAGTACTGATGAGAGAAGGGACTCTGAGAGAAAGAGTGTCTTTATGCACCTCAGAAGTCAGTTCCCTTACAGCAGGAGAGACACTATCAGGCTATTTGGTTGTAGCTTGGGCTCAATCTTAAATGCAGAGGTAAATGTATGAGTGGTTAGAAACCTGCTCTCATTTGTTTTTGATGGGTTGTTTTATTTTGCTTGACTGATATTTTTTTCTGTCTTGCCCAGACACACTAGAGTTAGGAGTATTTCCTCCAAGAAATATACATTAGTTGAATGCCATTATTAAAGGGTGGCATTGGTTTCTGGTGGTCTATTTCCAGCCTTTTCATGGGTATTTCAAATAGGAGGCTAAAAGAAAATGAATCAGGTGTGGGTATCTGACTCTTTTCACAATTTTAAGGTTATTCCTTCATTAGGCAAACATTTATGGAGTAACTTACTAAAGTTTAAATATATTTCTAAAAGTTTATTTAACCTTTTTTTTTTTTTGCCCATAAATTTTCACCAGTAAAATAATTACCTATTAAGAAACAATATTTTAGGGTAGATTCTTATCTGTGGAATTTCTAGGCCAAAAGGTTTAGTCATTTTAATGTCTTGATATATAATGCTGACTTATTTTCTCACAGGAAACTCTCACCAGCGGATAGTTGAGTGAAAGCATAGCTTCCTGCTGGGGTATCAGAAATCACTCTAATCACCATGGCCCCGGCCTCCAGGAGGGAGATGATATCAAAGGACTATTTGAGCAATGAAGCCCCCTGTCCGACGGGCAATGTGACAGAACCCAGGAGAGGCTGGAACACAGCCTCTGGTCAGAGGCGTGAGAAAGAAATTCAAAGATAATCAAACCAGAGATGAAACTGCAATGTACTGGAGAAGCAAAGATGAGAAGTTGCATGAGTTAAACGGCTAGAAAGTGAGGGTGAAATGGGCCAAAGAGAGAAAAGAAAATGGAGAGCTCAACTTCAATTCCGTGTTTACAAGGACAAAGTGTAGATAACACCAGTGCGATTTTAAAAGGTGGCCAAAAACAGGAAAACAGGTCAGCCTACCCAAAGACTCAGGGTTATGACCTCCCTCAGGGGACTTTCAAGAAATTCACCCAGGACCTTCAGCTAATCCTTCCTATTCTTAAAAAAGACCACATTACTTCTTACAACAAAAGCAAAGACACTCACTCCGCACAGGGGTGAAACGGTAACGAGCACTAGATAAACGCTTTCTGTGCACTCATTGGACGCAGCCGCTGTATTTGACAACTGAGTTGTTCCCATGCTCAGTGCAGAGCGGGGAGACTCTTGAAAATCCAAACCAGCCAAACTCACCACTTTTCACCTATTAGTTTCTAAGTACCCGAGGAAAAGAAAGGAGGCTCAAAACCAACCAGACACAAAGGTTATTAGCTCCAGGCTGTGTGTCCAAGCCACTGAAGAAAGAAAGGCTCAGAATACAAAGAGCAGCTCTGGGACTAGGTTAGAAGCTCCATGTTTAAAATAGGGCGACTGCGCAAGCCGCAAGCCGACACTTTTGAGACATTCTCAACTCCAGCATCTGCAGCGGCCCTGAATTTTTGGCAGCTTAATTTGCAGGAGGCAAATTTAATGGTGAACATTTTTCAGTAGCGGTGGCTGAACTAACATTTTCCAAATTTCTTTTAAAGTCCACAGAATAGTAACTGAAGAGCTCATTATTTCTTTTAAAAAGGCTACGCTCGGCAGGTTGCCCCCACCTTTGTCATTCCCTCTGTGGTGCCCGCTTCGTACAGTTCATTTTTAAGTGCTTGGGTTGCCTTGGAAGTCAAAAATCCCTGACTTTGAATCTCTCCATCTTATCTGTACCTGAGAATCACCCAAAGCTGATCCAAATTAATCCAGGAGTTTCCATAGCAGTCAAATAACCAAGTAAGTGCAGTTCCTTAAAAGGGTATTCTACTCTCCCATTTTCAAATAATTTTCCTACATTTTAAAAGTGTGCTTTAATATTTCATTCTGTGGGAAAGGCAGTCTCATTTTGCACATAAAAACACTAGGCGCAGAGAGCGGGGCAGCCTGTCCAAGACAGCAAGGTGTCTAGGAGCAGCACTGGGCAAAAGGAAGCGGAGCTGACCTTCTCTTTCCTCTGACATCTCATGCGTTTTACTCACTGAGGGTGAGAAGCTGTTTAACCACAACGGTGTGCAAGCACCGAAGTGGAAGTGGGATCTCCAAGCCTTACGTCCAATGCGCTGCTTTTCCAAAATATTCCTGTCTCTTCCAGGGGAGGCATATTCTGGGGTCCAAACCTTTCAGCCAGCAGCTTCTTTACCAAGAAACCTCTGCATTAGCCAGTTTGCTGTGGAAAACCAAGCCCTCCTTTGTCTGTTCAGGCACGCCTGTGAGTTACCCTCAGTTGATTCTGACATTTGCTTGCTATTAGCAGGGTTATTTTTTAAGAAGTCTATTTCTGGTAGTGAGATCCAACCCCTAAAGACAGAAGCCATATATAGCACATGATGCAATACCTTGGGCTCTCTCACTTTATTTAGCTTGGGAGCCTGGATGAAAGCCAGCAGGCACTTCACGCGGGCAAAGTTGGAACCATGTGAGAGAAGCACATCAAACATCACAGCTAGACAATAACTCAGGGAACATGAAAACCAGCCTCCTCATTTCACATGTGTACAAATGAGGCCTTTGAGTTACTGGTGGAGACATGAATGGAAATCAAATCTCCTGATTTCTAATTTCCTGTTATCACTTCCAACCCAATATCATTCTGCTGATTCAGGTAGGAAGATACATTTAATGGAATCTGATCCCTTGGCCACTACCGGCATACCCAACACCAGAGCTTTGCCTAGCCCTCCTCAGAGCCATTGCTTTGATGCTCACTGCGTCGCCGTTCTGGCTGGGGCCAATTTCTGTGCACGAGGATCACAATGCCACAGTACCAATGGCGAAAAATGCCTGTCACTCTGTAAGGGTGGTAACAGTCTAACACTGGTGATACTCTGATGACAAGAAAACAACAAGGAAATCCCTCCTTAGGGATCCTTAATAAGGAGGGATTCTGTCTCTTTTCGGAGGGATGTTGGCTCTTTTAAGGAGCTTGGAGGAGGGAGACAATCAGGCCTCTCTCTATTTTATTCTGTCCACCATCCTAATTTCCAAGTTTGTATTACATTTCAAAGCATAAGGGTTGTCCATCTCTTGACATCCCTTGACGGAGGCCAGAATAACATTAACCAGGTTGATTTCTAGTCTCTCCTCCCTGTGTGGTCGTTAGACACGTGTCCCACTGAGGCAGCCCAGTGGGGCCTTGATTCAAGCTCACCAGTTACTGTGCAGAGCTCTCCTTCCTACTGGTACTTAGTTCTTAAAAAGCTGGTCATGGGCAGAGAGTGCAAGGCACATACATACCAACGAATCCTGAAGATTTGCAGCAAGTCAGACTGGAGGCATGGATACTTGTTTAATCCATACAGTCATGGCTTTTTTTCCCTCCTATGTAAGCAAGGGTATTTGTTTAAAGGCCAATATGTGTGATAAAGTAGTCATAATGCATGACCAATCTCATTTAACACCCCCAAAACCTTGAGTCTTTCTGGCTATTCAGTGATTTGCCTCTATCCGATTTATTGCTTCTATAAGATCCATAGAAATGACACAGAGATAGAAATCAGAGGCATATTAAGGACAAATTAAAAAGAAATTCCAGATAAAGGGACTCAGCCCAACCCAGCTACTAATATGCAACCTGAGCATTAAAAGGTAGAAAAATATTTTTATACGATTTTATTTATTTATTTTTACAGAAAGGAAAAGGGAGGGAGAAAGAGAGGGAGGGAAACATGGATGCAAGAGAGAAACATCAATCCATTGCCTCTCATACACTCCCCAACTGGGGACTGAACCCACAACCCAGGCGTGTGCCCTGACTGGGAATCAAACCAACCTTTCGCTTTGCGGGACGACACCCAACCAACTGAGCCACACCAGTCGGGGCTAGAAAAATATTTTAAAATATATACACACACATATGTTAAATGTACTCGATAAATATATCTTTTGCCTTGCTCATCAATTCACATGCAACTCTACATTTTTTCAAGGATAATCTTAACATAACAATTCCATAAGGAAGACCAGTTGATTCCTGTGGCATATTGCAATGATCAAAAATGACCACAATAGAGCTTTCATCTAACAGGTTCTTCCAGAACTTTGCCAGTCTTCATCAAGAGGTAATAGCTATTTCCTTTCCCTTTACTCTGGGCAGGTTCGTGGTGTGTTATAAAAGTGTTATTGCATGACTTCTAAAGTTATCTTAGAATGGGCAACAAAGCTTCTGCCTAATATTCTCTTCGCATGCTCTCTCTCTCACTCTCTCTCTCTCTCTTTCATATGCTTTACCTTGAAACCAAGCCATCATGTTTTGAGGGAGCCCAAACTGCATTGAGTGGTATCTGTATGTGTCCTGGTTGTCATTGTTAGCTAAGATTTCAATGGAACATCAACATCAATTCTGAACATGTGTGAATAAGCCTTCGGATGACTCGGTCTCATTCTTCAAGCTGCTGTGGGTCGAAGATGAGTTACCCCTGCCGAGCCTTGCTCAAATTGCAGATACATAAGTAAAATAAATGCTGTCATTGTTTTTAAGCTATTAAGATTTAGGATGGCTTGTTATGGAGCTATAATAAATAGAACAATCTCTTCAGGGCCATCAGGTCTTAATTAACAGGCTGTCCAGTTTCTACCCTCCCCTTGATCTCAAAGCCCCTTTAGATATTTGTTGTGATAATACAATATACTGAGATGCGTTTTAGAATTGTACACCTAAAACTTATAATTTTATTAACCAATGTCATCCCCAATAAATTCAATTTTAAAAAGCTTCAAAAAAGAACTCATATAACTCAGTAATATAAAAAATAACACAATTTTTAAATGGCAAATGATATGAGGATGCTCATCATTAGTAATTAGGGAGATTCAAATCCAAATCACAATGAGATACCACATCATACCTATTGGGGGGTGGTTATCAAAAAGACAGATAGTAATATATCGATGAGGATGTGGAAAAATGCCAACCCTCATACATTGCTTGGTGGCATGTAAAAATGGCAGAGCTGCTTTGGAAAACAGATTGACAGTTTCTCAAAATGTTAACTGTAGAGTTAACATATGACTCAACAATTCTACTCCTTGGAATATACCCTAGGAAAATAAAAACACACTTCCACCCAACGTATCTACACAAATGCCCATAGCGGCATTATTGATAACAAAGAAAATGTGGACACGAACCAAACGATCATCATCTCATGAATGGATAAATTAAATGTGGCCTATCTATCCAGTAAAATTTTACTCGGCAATAAAAAAAATTAAGTACTGATATATGCTATAACACGGGCGAACTGTAAAAACAATGTACTTAGTAAAAGAAACCAGACACAAAAGACCACATGCTACATGATTTTATTTATATGAAATGTACAGAAAATATGAGTCTTAAAGAGACAGAAACTAGATACCAGCTGCCTAAGGCCGGGAGGTTTGGGGAGGAGGAATGGAGAGTGAATGTTAATGGGCAAGGGTCTTTGAGGGGTTTCAGGGAATGTTCTAAAATTAGATTGTAATGATGATTCACAACTCTTGGGAAATATTAAAAACCGTTGAGTCAAACTATTTAATGGCTGAATTGTATGTCATGTGAATTATATTTCAATAAAGCCTTTTAAAAATAAGAATGTATCAAGATTGTGGGACAAGAAAGACTGCAAAATTCACAGATTGCAGAAGACTAAAGAGACATTGTAATTAAATCTGACCAAGTATCGTGGATGGGACCCTGGAATTTTGGGGCATTAATGAGATATACTGGAGAAATCTGAATAAAGTCTATAGTTTTTGTCTGTTTTTCTGTTTTAAAAAGGAAAGACAAAGAGTCCCCTGACCTCTTGAACTACTACAGACCAAAACTAACCATTTCTAATAGAAAAGGGAAGAATTACACAGAGGTCAGAAGTAAATTCCAGAAAGCAGAGCCAAAAGCAATAGTGAACCATTCCCAGGAAGTACAACTGAACCCTAATCGAGGACTGGTAAGGATTTCACATTTGCCATGAACAAATGAGTATTGGATGCTTCCAGTTTTCCCACTTTAGGAATGGTAGATGCCTTATGGTTATCTTAATTCTTGTCATACAAATTTTGTTAGGTGTGTAAGGCTCAGGTAATCCACCTCTTTAGTTTCCATGTCTTCACATGGTGAAAAGCTCTAAAGGTCCTGTACTTAAGGAACATAGCCAAGGGGCCTTTCTGCCCATGGACCTGACTCAGGTGATGGAATTCTGGACTTTGAACTTGAATGTGATGCTAAACTTGGAGAAGGCTTTGGAGAGTCTTGGGGGAGGGATGACTATTTTGCATGTGGGAGGGAGGTGAATTAAGCCAGATGGCAGCCTCTGGCAGCTATTATTCAAAAATACGTTCTGCCAGAACAGAATTTCCAGTTCTAGGCACCCTTCTAGAACTCTGCCATTCCCCATCAAGAGTTAGAGTCTAGTTCCTCATCTCTTGAGCCTGAACAAGCTTGTGACTGTTCTGACAAACAGAATGGGATGGAACCAATACAATGCAATTCCAGGTTACATTAGAAAAAGTGATACACCTTCTGCTTGGCTCTCCTCTTCTTGAATATATGCTCTTGGAACCCAGGTATTATGTTGTAAGAAAGCGCAGGCCACATGGAGAGGTCACATGTAAGTGTTCCCCTCCACAGCTCAGCATCCACTACCAGACGTCCAACAGAGAGAGGATGATTCAGTGCCTAGTCTCAAGCAGTCCAAACTTGAGCAAAAGAAATAGTGCTGTAGATTTAAGGCATTACATTTTGAGGTTGTTCGTTATACTGGAATATACTGGGATGTGACAATGTTATAATGGGAAGAATACCAGTGACAATATTTCTCTGTGCCTAGGACAAGGCACTTACTACTTTTTAAAAAATTAAGATCTAACTTACACACCAAAATGCACAGATATCAAATTTCAAGGAACTTGAAGAGTTTTGACAATTTTATATACATTGTAACCACATCCCAGAAGAAGAAATAAAATATTTTCATTGCCAAAGAAGGTTTCCTCATACCCACACAGCGGTGTGCTGGAGTCAGCTTGCAATGCCTCGTGAGAGGCAGCTGTGTATGTGAACTCCCACTCCTCATTCAGTCATGTCATGCTGGAAGCTAAAATCTTGAAATTGAGTGTTTATAGCATGAAAATCAGCCAATGCTACAAATTGAGACTTCTATCCCATCCCACCAGAGCTAATTGTTAACCATTTAACAGATACTACTGCTCATGCCCCTTTCAGTCAATTCTCCACCCCTCTGAAGAAAAGACTGTTTTATTTCCCTCACTATAATTAGTTTTGTCTGTTCTTGGATTTATTACAATGGGCTCATACATGTTTATTCTTCTGTGTCCATCTTCTTTCACTTAAAATAATGCTTAGAAATTCATCCATGTTGTTGCATCCATGTTGTTGCAAAAATGAAAAGAATAATTCACTTTTTAAAACTTTCTGAGTTGTATTCATTGTATGAACATACTACAATATCATGATCTTTTCTGTTGATGAACATTGGTCTGTGTCCAATATTCAACTGTTATGAATAAGGCATGGCATTATTGTCCCTGCCTTTTTGTGGACTTATGTTTTAACTTCTCTTGAATAAGTATCTTAGCAGTGTGTTGCTGGGTCATAGAATAGATGTACCAGTATGTTTAGCATTCTTAGAAACAAGAAACAGTTAACAAAAGTGGCTGTAACATTTTACTGTACCAAAAACAATGTACAAGAATTCCAGTTGTTTCACATGCTTGTCAAGATTTAGAATTACTGGCATTTTTTTTAACATGCTGGTGGACACATAATGGTATTTCATTTTTGTTTTAATTTGTGTTTTCCCAATAACTAATGATATTGAGCCCCTTTTTATGGCATCAATCTTGTGATCAATGGCCATTTATATATCTTCTTTTGTAAATTCTTTGTTCAAGTACTTTGCTTTCTTTTTTATTGGGTCATTTTCTTATTATTTGTTTGTAGTTTTTCATATATTCCCTAAGTACATTTTCTTCCTCCCTCCCTCCCTCCCTTCCTTCCTTCCTTCCTTCCTTCCTTCCTTCCTTCCTCCCTCTGTCCCTCCCTCCCTCACTCCCCCTCTTTCTTTCTCTTTCTTTCTTTCTTTCTTTCTTTCTTTCTTTCTTTCTTTCTTTCTTTCTTTCTTTCTTCTTTCTACTTTTCTGTCTATCTATCTGTCTATCTATCTATCTATCTATCTATCTATCTATCTATCTATCATCTATCTATCTAACCTATCTATCTATCTGCCATCTCTCTATCCTTCTATCTAATCCATCTGCCTGTCAATATTCTTTCCAGTCTGTGTCTTGACTATTTTTTTCTGGCAATTCTTCTCATGTCCTGTAAAACAACAAAGTTCTTTGACTAGGTTGCAAAGATATTCTCTTATGTTTCTTCTAGGCAGTTTAGGGCTCTAGCTAATGTCAGGATCCATTTTAAAATGAATGCATGTGGTAAAATAAGAGTTGAGGATTATGTTTGCTT
Organism: Mormoops blainvillei; assembly: GCA_004026545.1. NCBI lineage: Eukaryota > Metazoa > Chordata > Mammalia > Chiroptera > Mormoopidae > Mormoops > Mormoops blainvillei. Next base: position 117,126 of record PVJD01003019.1, on the reverse strand, counting down.
CATACTTTTATCCAGGTGTTCCATCACCACTTAAAATTAACTTTGCCTTTCTGGTATTAATACATTCTCTTCCTTTATTGAGTTGACATGGTGATTGGGTTGAAAATCCATTGACCATACATATGTGGACCTATTTGGGACTACCTAATCTGTTCTATTGATCTATTTATCTGTCCTGTGGCACACTACCACCCCGTCTTGCTTACTGGACTTTACAGAAAGTATTGTTATCAAGTAGTATAAGTCCTACAGTTTGTTCTTATTTATGATTGTTTTGGCTCTTCTAGATAACCTTACATTTTCAAATAAGTTGTAGAAATAGATTGTCATTTTCTTCAAAGAACCTTTTTTTTCTTCAGATCATGCTGAATCTACAGATAAATATGAGGATAATGGACAACAATGCAGAATCTCTCAATTATGGTATATCTTTCCATTTCTGTTTAATTTTTTCAATAATTTTTTAGTTTTTGCATAGAGTTTGTGAACACCTTTTGTTAGATTTATTCCTAAGACTATGATATTTTTTGAGGCTAATATAAATGGCTATGCTCTTGTCTTCTTTCTGATTGCAGGAAAAATAGCTTGGTATTTTGCCATTAAGAATGATATTAGATATAGATATTTCACATATGTGCTTTAACAGATTGAGATAGTTCCTTTCCATCCTAGTTTGCTTTGAGTTATATTATAAATGGATATTGATTTTTGTCAACTTTTTTCTCTATCCACTGAGAGATCATATGGGTTTCCTTCTTTATTCCATTAATATTGTGAATTACACTGATTGATTTTCCTGGTATATACTCCACTTAGTTAAGATTTGTTGTCTTTTTTATTTACATCTGGATTATATTTGCTAATGTTTCATAAGGAAGTTTTATATCTGTATTCATGAGAAATTTTGGTCTGTACATTTCTTTCCTTGTAATAACTTTGTCCAGTTTTGATGTCAGGTTTATGCTGGTCTCATTAAAGGTTAGTAGCATTCCTTCCTTCTCTATTTTCTGAGTTTGTGTGAGATTGGTATTATTTCTTCTTACATATTTAATAGAATTTATCAGTGAAGACAACTGGGCTTGAGATTTTCTCTGTGGGATATTTTCATTACAAGTTAAACCATTTTAATAAGCATAAGGCTATTTAAATTCTCTATGCCATTTCATATTACTTTTATGTTTTTCAAGAAATTTATACATTTTATCTAAGTTTTTAAATGTATTGCCTAGATTGTATCCAATATCTCATTACTCTATTAATATTGTAGGCTTTGCAGTGATGTTTACTTGCTATTGATAATTTATGTTAATTTGTTTTGTTCTATTTTTTGATAAGCCTTTCAAGAAGTTTCATCAATTTATTAATATTTCAAAGGGATAGACTTGAATTTCTTGATTTTTCCTACTTCTCTTCCACAGTTTCATGTAGAAGAAATCAAGTCGTCTGAACTCTCCTTTGTTTCTTCTTTCAGTGCACGATGACGTTTGCATCCGTCCACATTGCAAGTGTTTGCAGTTCACTCCTTTTTATTGCTGTGTAGCGGTCCATTGCATGTTTACGCCGTGACTGGAGGACATCTGGCTTGTTTCAAGTTTGGGGCTATTATAAACCTAGCCACTGTGATAATGTGAGTACGAGTTTAACACATGTGTTTAATTCTCTTAGGTAAATATTGAAAATTAAATGGCTAAATTTTGTGGTATATGTATGTGTAACTTTTTAAGAAACTGATAGGTTTTTTAAAAGTGGTTACACCATTTTACATTTCCATTAATTATGCTGTGCAGTTGTTCTAAAATCTTGTCACTTAGATTCGTCTGGTTTTTTTTTAAACCAGCCATTCTAATATGCATGAAGCAGTATGTCGTTGTGATTTTAACTTACATGACAAATAATTTTGAACATGTTTTCATGCGCTTTTTGATCATTCATACATTTTCTTTTCTGAAACTTTTTTTCCCAAATATGTCGCCATTGTCTTGCTTGTTTGTTTCTTATAATTAAGTTGTAAGTGTTCGATATATTTCCTGAATATAAGACCCTTGTCAGTTACGGGTATTCTCCTGGGCTAAGACTGCATCTTCATTTCTTAATGGTGTCTTTGAAAGAGCAGTTAGTGGTTTTGATAAAATATGATTTATCCAGCTTCTATGTTTTATACTTTATGTGTCCTAAGAAGACTACTACATCACACAAAATTCTCTAGTGTTTTCTTTTATAGTTTTAGGATTTTACTTTTACATTTAGGACTATGGTTCGTTTTGTATAAGTTTTTGGTTACAATGAAAGGTTTGAGTTGAAGTTTGTGTTTCCTTAGGAATGAGCATTTGTTCTAGTGTTATTTGTGAGAAAAATTCTATTTCTCCATAAATTATCTTGTCCTTTTTGTCAAATCCATTTAACCATAAATTTGTGTGTTTATTCTGGACATTATTTTGTTTCATAATCTATTTTGGTATTTTTAAATTTCTATCAACAATGTTTTATAGTCTTCAGTACACAGATTTTACATATGCTTTGTTAAATTTATCCCAAATGCTTTATATTTGGATGCTCTAATAGATGGTATTATTTTACTATTTTGATTTTCAATTTTCCATTGTCAGCTAACAAAATATTAGTTTACTATTCCAGTAATTCTTAGTAGATTTCTTAGGATTTTTTAAATGTACATGATCATGTTATCTGTGGATAAATATAGTTTTCTTTCTTTCTAAAATGTATGCTTTTTAATTTCTTTTTCTTGCCATCTTATACTAACTAGACTCTCCACTAAGATATTGAATATAAGTGGTGGGAGTGGGTATCTTTGTTTTTACTTAAGCTTAGGGGAAATCATTCATTCATCATTAAATATGATCTTATCAGTAATTTTTTGGTAGAAGATCCTGATAAAGTTAGAAAATGTTCTTGTATTCCTATCTTGCTGAGAGGTTTTTCAATAAAATAATAAACTTACTTATGTATAATTGAAGTGCAACAAACATCATGCATTTAAATTGTAACATTTGGACTACTTTGACAAATGTATACCTTTGTGAAGACATCATTACAATAAAAATAATGAACATTTCTATAATCCCCAAAGTCTTTTCATGCCCCTTGATAATTTATTGCTCTACTCTTGTCCCTAAGTGACAATTAAATTGATTTTTCTACCATAGATTAGTTAGCATTTTTCTCAAGTTTTATATAAACGAATCATTATAGTGTGTACTTTTTTAAAAAATCTGGCTTCTTTCACTCAGAACAATTATGTTGACTTTCATTTATTCTGTTGCCTTTACAGGTAATTTTTTTTTTTTTTGCTTATTTTTATTGTTTGTGTGTTTGTATTGCCAAGTAGTGTTCTATTGTTGCTGGACCACAATTCATCCATTCACATGCTGCTTGGCATTTGGGCTGATTCCAGTTTTTGGATCTTACAAGTGAACCTGCTAAGAACATTCACGTACAAGTATTTGTATGGACATACGCTCTCATTTCTCTTAGATAAATCCCTTGGAATGAAATGACTGTGTTATAGAGAAAGCATGTGTCTAACTTTTTAAAAACTGTAAATTTTTTTTTTTTTCAGAATGACTAATATTTAACATCTCATCAGAAATTGGGAGCTCTATTTGCTCTATAATCACACCAAAACTTGGTATGATCAATCTTTTAAATTTAGGCATTCGAAGGAGAATATAAAGATATCTCTTTCAATTTTATGTTTCTTAATGATTAGTGATAATAAACTTTGTTGTCATTTGTATTTATTTGCTATTTGTATATCTCCTTCGGTTAAATGTCCATTCAGATCTTTTGACCATTTTTTAATTTAGACATTTTTTTCTTCTAATTATGAAGTCGGAAGATTTCTAAATATATGTTCTGAATATAGGTTCTTTGTCAGGTATATATTTTGGAAATACTTTCTCCTGGACTTGGGCTGCCTTTTAATTTTAGTAATAATGCTTTGAGTAGTAATTTTTAGAATTTTGATGAGTTTCAAATTACTGCAGTATTTTTTATAGTCCATGCTTTTTGAGTCAGGAAGCATTTGCCAAATCCACAAATGCTAAGAGCTTCTACTGATTTCTCCCAGAGGAATTGCACTATTTTCAGCCCTCACATTTGGTTAATCAACTATTTTGATTTCCTTATTATACATTGTGGGAGATAAAGATCAAAGCTCCTTTGCACATGGCTATCCAGTTGCTGCAAGATCGTATTTTGAAAATATTACCTTTTCTCCACTGAATTATCTTGAGAACTTTGTTGAAAATTAATTGGCTACACATATGCAAGTCTATTGCTCAATTTTTTGTTGTGTTCCATTCATGAATATGCCCATGCTTTTGTGAAGCCGTGCAGAATTAACTAAGCTAGATTTACGCTAAGTCTTTAATCAGATTTGCCTTATTATTTTTAAAGCTGTTTTAATTGTTTTTATAAATTTGCTTTGCTATTTAAGATCTGTTACATTGCCGTATAATTTTCAGAATATTTCTGTAAATATATGCTAATGTTTAGCAAAAAAAGAAAAAGCATACTGCTAATTGGTATTGCATTGGGGAAAACTGACATCTTAAAAATCTTAGATCGTCTGATTCATGAACATGACATATCAATTTATTTCAGTATTTAATTTCTTTCAACAATGTTTTATATTTTTCAGTGTAAATCTTACACATTGTTTGTCATATTCACTTAAGTATTTTGTATATTAATATATCCTATAAAACCTTGCTAAGGTCACTTATTAGCTCTAGTAGCTTTTTTATGGATTCCATAGGATTTTCTACATAGGTGGCTGAAGATAAATTTCTTCCTTTTTGATCTGGATGTCTTTTATTACCTTCCTTGTCTTATTGCACTGACTGAAACTCTAGTACAATATTGATAAGTATTGATGAATAAAGATGTATCTTGTTCCTGATATTTTTTTTTTAAAATCATTCTGTCACAATTATGTATGTATTGGCTATAGAGTTTTTTTGGATATATATTTTATCAGGTTGAGAAAGCTTTTTTCCTAATTTGCTGTGAGTTTTTACCAGGAACTGATGATTTTTATTTCCATTTTTTTTTCAAATATAGAGACAATCATGCTTTTCTCTTGCTAGCTTCACACATTATGTTGAGGTATTCACTTTTCTTCAACTTTCTGGAAGAATTTGTACAGAATAGGTGTTATTTTTTTCCCTTAAACTATTTGATAAAATTTACTAGTTACTCTATCTGGACCTAAAGTTTTTTTGGCAGAAAAGATTTAAACTATAAATTTAATGTCTTTTAAATGAGGCCCTTTAGGTTATCTATTTTATCTTTAATGAGTGTTGGTAGTTTGTGATTTTTGAATAACTTGTCCATTTCATTTAAATTGCCAAATTCATTAGCGAAAAGGCCTTCATAATGTCTCTTTGTCTTTGTAATATCTGTAGGATCTTTGGTGATGTGCCCTCTCTTCTGGATATAGGTAATTTATATTTTGTCTCTTTTTTTTCCCTAATCGGTCTGGCTAGAGATTTAGCAATTTTATTGATCTTCTCAAAGTAATATTTTTTTTGTTTTATTTGTTTTTCTGTTTCTAATCTCATTAATCCCTGCTTTTACCTTTATTTTCTTCTTCCTTTATTCTGTTTGGTTTGGGTTTATTCTATGATTTTTCTAGTGTCTTGAAATGGGGGTTTAGATTATTGATTTGAGACCTTTTTTTCTTTCTAATGTAAGCATTTAGTGTTTTAAATTTTTCTCTTAACACTGCTTTTGTAACATCCAACAAATTGTTATATAATTGCATACAATTGCTATTACTTTTTTCCTTAAATACAGATCTTGCTGAAAGTGGTTTTTTTTTTATTTTGTATAGCTGAAAAAAAATTTTATTTTTGTCTTCACACTTGTAAAATATTTTTTTCTAGGTAGAGATTTCTATGTTAACAAATTTTTCTTTCAGTACTTTAATGATGTTGCTCCATGTCTTCTGGCTTTTATTACTGACAGAATGTATTACTAACAGCATGAATTAACTTCATTCTTATTTTTGATGTTCTGTACACGTGTCTTTTTCTTCTCCCTGCTTTTAAGATTTTCTCTTTAACACTGATTTTAAGCAATTTGATTGCTTTGTACTTTAATGCAGTTTTTTCATGATTATTTTGTTTGTACTTCATTCAGATTCTTAGATCTATCGGTTTATAGTTTCAATTAAATTTGGAAAAATTTTGGCCACTCTTTCTTCAAATATTGTTCTGCACACCCTTCTTCCCCTAAGGTGACTCCAATTACATATAGGTTAGGTCATTTGAGTTTGTTCCCAGGGCTCTAATGCTCTGTTTCCTTTTTTAAATCTATTTCATTACATTTCATTTTGCGTAGTTTCTATTGATATGCTATCAAGTTCACTAATCTTTCCTTCTGCAATGTCTAATTAACTGTTACTGTCATCTAGTGTATTTTTTATTTCAGACATATTTTTATCTTTTGAAATTTAATTTGATCTTTTTTGTAATACCCTTATCTCTAATTAATGTGTATAAGTATATTTATATCTTCTTTAATGTATAAACTATAGTTATAATAATGATTTTAATGCTTTTGTTTATTAATTCTGTCTTTTGTATTATCTTTGTTACTATTACAGTGTTTGTTTATTCTCCTCATTATGAATCACATGTTTTCCTTTCATCATACAACCGCTACTTTTTAAACTGAACTTTTAATTGTTCATTCTGGCTTTTTTAATACCTTATTTAATTCTTATAAATATTCTTAAGCTTTTTTCTGGGAGGCAGTTGTTTGGAAATTATTTAATTTTTTAGAAGATTTGCTTATAAGTTTTGTTAGTTGAAACCAGAGCAGTCTTTTGTCTAAAGTTTATTTTTACTTGCCACTGAGGAAGTACCCTTGTTGGTATGGTACTAGTGTCCCACAGTGGGAGGCTTTTCCTCTCTGGATACCGGGAACACATGCTCTGTGTGAGCTCCGAAGCTTGGTGGCCCCGCTCCTTTCAGGCGAGTCCTCCTTCAGGCGGTTTCTTCACACGCACGCGCTAGTCATTATTCAGTGAAACGCTAGACAGGGAGCCTGTGCAGGTTCCTTCTCTTCTTTTCATAGTGTCCGTCTCCGGTAAAATTCGCGTTTGTTTGAACTTGTGTCCAACATTTACTCTAAATATATTAATATATCTGTTATAGCTATTTTAAAGGTGACTTTGTGATAATTCTCATCTACTTGCCTTGAGTGGTTCTCTGTTGGCCAAGGGGTTTCTCTTTTCTCTCTCTCGCTCTTTTTTTTTTTTTGACCTGTTTGTGCATTTTTTAAATTGTATGCTGGAATTGTTTGTAAAAGAGCAGTGGATATCGAAATAAATAATATTCTACTCTAAATCAAATACATCTATTCTTCTGTCAGACCATGGTTCATGGGGATTACGTTAATTTATTTAATCCCTAGTGGAGCTTTGTATGGCCTTTGATGCAGCAAGATTCAGTTTACCACTGAGTCCAAAGGTTTTGAGGACTGTACCAGAACTTCACTCCTAGCCAGGCTTAAGATCTGAGCTCTCAAGAAACTTTATACATCATTTTATGCTTAGCATCTCTGCTGCGAGTTTTATGAAATCTGTGTCTGATTTCAGGAAAGATGCCAGCTTTGGGGGGATCACCAGGGAGTTCTCTTTGTTCACCATCTTTACCCTAAAATCTCTAAACCTTGAAAAATCTATTTCCACTAGTTGCCTGGCCACTCATCTTCAGAGAGCAGCTGTCTTATACAATGTATAGGGTCAGAATACCTTAGATGGATTTTTGTCATGTGGTTTTTCCCATCTACGACCTTCTGAAAGTTGCCACAGTATTCCTGATAATGACCTTACATGCCCAGTGGAGAATCTCTTTCAGGGTTCCTTCCTTGCCCTAGCCTTTTGGCATTTCCCAGTGAGGCACAAGAGAAAGAATTAAAAGTCTGCTTGATTCCTCCTTTAGCCCAGTTTCCTATGGATTCTTCCTCATCCCATTGTACTGCCAAAATAAAAGCAGTCCTGGGTCTCTTCTCTTTTAGGAGGAGATTGCCACTTACAGAAATTTAGATTTCTTTGCATTTTCATCTCTCTGATGAGCTTGCAAAAAATTAAGCCCACAGATTTTCTGGGTTTTCTGGCTTCTTCTCATTGTTAAAATCAGAGTACCAATCTCTTGACTACAATTCAAGAGGAATGAGAGCCACCGTAGAGCTCCTCTCTTTTTAGAAGGAGTCATCACTGTATGTAGTTCAGCTTTCTTTGGATTCTCACCTCTATAGTGTGTTTACACACACACACACACACACACACACATCCTGTGTTTTTGTAGCACAATTGGATTGTTCTCCTTATTGAAGTAGGAATGGCTTTTCATATACTAAGCAGAGCAGTAATATTTGTATTTTAAATACCCAATGTATGCTCTCCTTACCTAAAATAAACTCTAAACTCCTTGAGGGAGAGCAATATAATTCTTTTTTTAATTTCCCACAATGCCTAGCAGTTACTCAGTACATATTTAAAGTGAATACCTCAAATATTATCTGTTTTATCAGCTGGTTGGTGCTCAAGGAAATCCAGAATTGCAAAGGTAAACTTATTTACAAAGGTCATTGGTGAAGCCATTATTTGATGTAGATCTCCTGGCTTCCAATACTTTTTTCTCTTATATTGTATTTGATTTGTAATCCTAATAGTATTCTTTGAGTTATTTATCACCAAGGTGCTTTGTCATCATCATCCTGATCATCCTTGTCTCCTAGACATCAAACTTGTGTCTAGGTCAACATCTATATATTTTGCTCTTCCATTGAGCTTTTTGTGCCATCTTTGATATTTTAATGGAGTTCTTGTCCACATGACCAAAAGGTAAAAGATATCAAAGACGGTACTAAAAACTCACTGGGGAAATAAAAAATATGTAAATATAAACCTGGACATTCACTTAGCTATAAACCCAATATAGATAGTATAAAGGGGTGGTAAGAGTAGGTTTATAGTTGTGAGTACACAAAACAGTTTCTTCTTATGAGTTAATAAAGCTATTGTAATAAACATAACCTGCATGTTTTTTTCCATACAAACAACTTTTGCCACCCTATGTTATATACATAGGCTTGCATCCAATAAAGAGTTAAAAATTTAAATTAATATGCAAAACTTAAATCCCTGCTTTTCTTTTTTATAGTAATTTTATTTTTAATGTTTTATATTCTCATTTTCTTTCTTTTAATATTGCTTTTCTTTCCTGATACTGTTATCCTATCTCAAACAGGAGGGCTATTACTGAGCAGGCAAGTAGTTCTTTAATTGAAACACTTATGGGGTACACTAGAAAACCATAAAGACTTTTAAGAAATAGCAAAGCTTTAATAGGTTCTTGTGTACTCATGTTATAACCTAATTCAGTGCTCTTTCAGCAATGCCAAAGGATGTTGTTAATTTATGGCTGGGATGAGCAATAAAGCAATAATAGTAATCGAAAGGTGCAATATTCCTTGTTTAGGGGGCATTTATGGTTATGTATTAAAACTATAAATACTTCAAGAGGCTGCAAAACTGATCTATAGAAAATGAAAGATAAGATTTCACTGCCTTCTAAAAGTGCTTTTCTAGCAGGAATCTGAGCTCGACTTTATAGTTTATAAATATAAACAAACCAAAAGTGAAATACTCAATATGTCTACCCATCCAAAGGGACCCCTTAAATAACCACTAGCACTCCAGCCTAATAAGAGCTGGAAAGTTCCTTTTTTTCTTCTCTTTTTCAACTTTCCTTTTCCTTCCCTTTGTCCATTTATTAAAATTGGTCTTCCTCTACTTCACATTCTTTGCACTCTTCTTTCTTTTTCTGTGTTTCTTACCTTTCCTCTTTCCTCACGTTGCCTCTTCTATCCATACTGGATGAAAGAAGCAAATTTTGTTGGGGTGAACATGGGGTCCAGGATGCAACATTGGTAGGAGAGAGTCGGGGGTTCTGGGTAGGTCTCTCTGACCCTGACTCTTGGCTGGACCAGCTCTGACTTCCGGGCTGCCTGTGTAAGCAAATGCGAACATTAATGCCTGTTCTACACAGCGATCCAAAATCCTTGACACTTTTCGTTACTCACTCACCCTGATTTTGTTTTTGTACCTATTAACCTGGATGCCTGTGTTCCCATCTCACCTTTAGTATCTGCTTCTGCTTCTGGCTTTTTTTTTTTTTTTGGTGGTTTGTTAGGTACCTTATTTTTAATCTCCTTGGATTTAAACTTTCTAAAATATGTATTTTTTTGTTTCCTCATTCATTACTAGTCCCTGGGATCCTCAAATCTCTTCAAGGAAGGGAGAAAATGCAAATGGGTCTTTTGATTCCTGATCCAATCAAAAACCTTCTCATTCTTTAAAGTTTGGGTCAGATAGTTCCCCGGGCAGATACCCTGCTCTCGGTACTCCCATGATTTTCTACATATCCCTCTGCCATTATACCTTTCGGGTGCTACCTGATCATGTGTCTGTTTCCCACATGGGGTACGAGCCATGTTTTATTTCTAGCACAGGGTCTCACCACAGTAGTCAGTCCACAGATAAAAATTAAATGGTAAATAGAATGAACAGTTTTATTTACTCAACCAATACTAATTGAGCACCTATTCGCTACCAGACATTGAGAATTTAATGGCAAAGAAATCAAGTAGACCCCCTGTCATCATCAGATCTATATTTCAATGGGGCATCCATACAATACATGCACGAATAAATACAAAATGAAATGTCTTGTAATAATAAATGCTATAGGGAAGAAGAAATAAGGATAATGGATTGAGAATGACAGGATGCTACATAATCAAATTCTAAGCATGAAGTGACATAAAAACACTATAGCAGCCTGACTCGCTCACAGAAAAGAAAGGAGCCATAGCCCCATAACTTGGGGTTTTTAATCTCATTCCCTATACCCCTGGCTCTCTCACTGATAAAGAAGTATTAGAATCTTGGAATAGATATATTTCCCACTCAACTTCCTTTGTTTATATCTCTTTCTTCCATAAATACGCTCCTTCTGGAATCCGATCAAATGGGCTTTTCAGCGCTGAAAACAAAGGGCCACAAGCCCTGTGCCGACCGTCGCTTCTCAGGCTCTCAGTCCTGTGCACACGCGATGGCAGAGGCTCCCTGGAGTACCCCCCTGGGCAGGTCAAATTCTGCTCCCCATTGAAGTTGAGACTCCAGAAATGACAGAAAAAAAGAGGATTCAAATATTCATGAGGAGTTTTATGCATATACTTCATAAGAATAAAGTGAAAAAAGATTTTAACACAGAGTCTGACAGACTATGAAAACGTCTCCTTCTTTTTATAGGTGTCTAGGTAAAGAAGGTTTAGAGAAAAGAGAGCATTGTGTCTGCATTAGGTCAGCCAATGGGCCCAGGGATATTTCAGAAACCGCATGCTGGGTGTGTTAGGTGTGTCAAGAAAAACTAGGGGCACAAACTCTCAGATAGAAAAGGCTTTTTAACAATTTTCTTCTCCTCCCAGAGTGGCAAAATGAGGGCTTTTCCTAAAAAAAAATGGAGGCTTCGCCATCTCTATTTCTAGTGTTATGTTGAGATAAATCAATAACCCTTTATTCTAAAGGGATTCTTCTTAGATGTTCTGGTTTTATCAAGACCACTGAAACTTTAAAGGCTTCACCCTCCCTGCCCATCATTATCTCCCGGGCTCCTCAACATACGCTCTCCATGCTCTGGGAGGGTCACCTCACTGTCTCGCAACATAGAATATTCATTCTTGCCCATGGGAAAGGCTCACTGGACAGACCATAATCTCTGGAGTCAAAGGGATTTACTTTCTTATCTAGGATGATTGCTTACTGTGTGACTTTGGATAAATATCTGACCCTCTCTAAACCTATGTTTTCATGTTTTTAAAATAAGGAAAATAATATATCCCCTTCGGTTGTTGTGTGTACTGAATGAGACACCATATATATGTAAATCACCTAGTGCCATGTCTAACACATGGTCACATCTTTGTCTTACTTGTACCCTGTGTGCCTCCCCAATTCCTCTTTCAACCTTCAAGATAAAGCTCTACACCCAATTCCCATAATTTCCTGACTGATCTTCTATACTCTGGTTTCTTCCTTCTTTCAATACCTACAGCAAGTGTCATTTGTACCAACAAATGACCACCTAATGACCTGTCTTGGTTCTTTATGAATTCTTTTTCTGAGAATAGGAGCACCTTTCCCTTCTACTCTGTAATGTCGAGCACAGATCTTGAACACAAGCTTACTGAAGAAAATGGAAAACAAACCATGCCAACTTTTTCTAATGATGTCTGAGTCTATTTTAACTCAAATAAAATGAGCACTGTTTTTGAAATTATACAGATAATATAAATCTCTGAATCCCAGAGACTGGCTGCCTCAGGTAGTTAAGGACGAAAGGAAATCCTGGTTTGTCATAACATTTCACATACATCACTTAATTTCATCAGCACAACATTCCTTTGTCTTAACGGTAGTAAGTGTATCTATTTTGTGATAAGGACACGGGTGGAGTAATTGGGGCGCAATTAAACAACCAATAGAGGCAGAGAGAGGGCGTGTTGTGGGAGGAAGGTCAACACTAGCAACTCGGCCCCCAGACCACAAACCCATGCCTCTTTCTTTAGCCAACCCTGGCCTCCCTGGCAACTTCTTAACCTTATTTAGGGAGATTTTGCCCCTGTTTTCTTCCTATATCCAAATTTTCATGCTCCAAACATTCAACTTGTCAGCACTGAGAATAAGGAACATTTGGTTCTGCCTGTTGCTTCAGAGTCTTTAAATGTTCCTTCTTGGCTTTCCCCTTAAAAGCAAACACCCAAAACAGCAAAATCACCCTTGTTTTGATACACTAGACTCCATTTTTATGGTGTTTTGGGGCTGCCAGTTCCTGAGAACTCTCCGTATAGTCATTTCTCTCTCCTTCTCTCTCTAGCAAAAGAAATGAGACTGGCAGCATAACATTTTATTATTTCAAAAGCTCAGAGTAACTGGTGTTCTATGTGCCTTCTCATTCTGTTCGGCATACCTCTAGCCCCTGATGGGAGAAAGATGGTCAGTGATTGGAAGAGACAGAGACAAAGAGAAGATGGGGTGAAGAAACAGTGACTTGAAGGAATGATGCAAACCTAGGCTTATTTCAAAAGAGACAACCATGAAATATGTGCAAACATATGAAACGGCAGAGCTGATGGTCAGATTTTTTTCTGTGTCTCCTTACTCTGCAGGTGTGATGCTCTGCTACTGGGAACAAAACATTTTCCAAATTATAAAAAATAAATTGAAGGTGTATCAGTTAGATATTGCTGAGTAACACACACGCATACACACCTCAGTAGCTCAGAATTAAGCTTTTATTATTTCTCACGGGTTTTCATGTCAGCTGGATAGCCATACTGAACTTCACCAGGTTTTGCTCATCTCAGGTAGGCTTGGTCATTCACCTTCTATTACCTGGTGGGTAAGCTGTGAACTGGCTAGACTCGGAGGGCCTCGCTCATGCCTGGTTGTCAGGTGGGGTGATGGGAGTGACTGGGCCACATGTCTCTCATTATCCAGCATTCCAGTGAGGCTTTTTCTCATGGTATAAGCAAGGATCCTGAGGAAGAGTAGAAGCAGGCAATGCCTCTTGAAGTCTAGGGTTAGAAATGGCCCAGATGTCACCTTTGCGTCTTCTATTGGCCAAAGAAAATAAAATCAAACAAGGTGGGGAAATAGTTTTCCACCAACTGATTGAAAGAGCCATAGTGCAGAGGTCATGAAGTCAGGGAGGCATGAAGAATTGCAGGCAGCTTTGCAATCTGTCACAATTATTTATATCCTTCCCACAACTTCTCTGGAGTCTCAGTCTCTCCTAAGACTCCCACAAGTCTCGTGTAATCATGATATCACACTGGAAATCCAAAATCTTATGATTGTCATCAAGTCTAGAGGCAGCTTCTTATAGTCCAGACCCTATGAAAGATATGAAAAAATGTATTCATCCCCCAAACACCACGGGCAGGTGGTAAATCGGAATAGGACAATTATTACAACACTTCCATTCAAAAGGGGAAATAATGGAAGGCAAACAGCCCAGCCCTGGCCCACAGCGGTTCCGAGATACAGCAGAGCACCTGTTTCTGGTTCCCCTCGCTCGTAAGGCGAGAAGAGTTCCTCGATTCGGCCCCAGTTCTGCTGCCTGGAAGTCGTTGCCCAGTCTTTTGCCCTTGTGGCTCTTGGCTTTGCCCTCGGGGGGGCCCTTCCATTTCCATAGCTTTCCTCCTCAACTTAACGACTTTCTTATCTTGCTTATAAGCTACCAGAGAAAGGCTGTGGAATACAGCAGATCCTTAAATAACGTTGTTTTCTTCAATGTCGTTTTCTTACAATGTGGATCAGATACCGTAGGAACTGAGCTCTCACTCACATCGGCTAGCCTGTGGTAAAATGGTTCTATCATATGTTGTTTCACTAAAAGTCACAGAACTTACCAACAACATTGAGGATTTACTGTAATTATTACAAAAATGGATAATTGACAAGTAAAGTCAATTTTTCTATTTCTTGGGTTTGCGTTTGGTCTTGTGATATGCCCTGGATAATATACAAGGCAGCAAAAGGGAGGGGCATGACAATATATCCCTAAGTTTCAGAAGATCTTCTCCTGGACACCTGTGAACACCCGTGAACGAGCCCAGGTTAGCCTGCTAGAGCCGAGACCTTTTAGAGGAAAGCTGTCTCACATTCTAGGCCAGCCAGCCCCTCGCTGACCCGGCAGCCAACTGCCGACGCATGACTAAGTGAAGTCAAAATTAGCCTAACCTTTGTCAGAACAGAAGGACACCCATCAAATGTCTGGTTTCATAAGCTAAAATAAATGTCATTATTCACCCAGGAGTTTTATTGTTGTTATTGTGTAACATTACCATGGCAATGGGACCAGTAGGAGTTTCCTTGAAACACAACTGTTGCCCTTGAAGCTCAATTTGTTTTAGGGGTGGGAAGCCAATGCCTGCCAGTGACTGGTACATGCTAAGCCTTATGTTGTCATCTTCTCTGTTCCATCTTTTTCCATCTCTTGGATGTAAGATGCGTATTATGCTTACAAATATTACTTCATTTTCATGACAACCTTGTGAGATATCCATTCCACTGATACAAAGCTTCCTGCTCAGAAATGTTACGTGAATTCCTGAGTTCACACAGTTAGACCCCTAATACCGTATGCATTCTTCTACATTAATGCTCTTTAAATTTTTCAGAAATTATATTATGTGATCTTATCTCCCTTGTCCTGCCTCATACTTTAATTAAATGTGGTTTGGATGTCTGTTTCCCTATCTGGGAATCAGAACACCTGAACTTTGACTATCTTGGCCCTTCTTCCAGTTGTGTCTTATGCAAACTAAGTGTGCCTTAGAAATCAGTAACAACCTTACTACTATTCAACGACAGTGTAAGATTGATTGGGGAACAAAAAAGAAACGCCTCCACTTGACTCTGATTTAAGGGAGTGGAATGGGACCATCGGCACAAATTATAAAGAGAAAGATTTCAGGTTCATATAAGATAGAGCTGCATACCACGTCATTGTGAGGGTTCCAACATTTGATGGGAGGGAAAACTGGATGTTCTCTGAGGACCCTGTCAGCTCAAGGAGTCAATAACTCTGATACACCAAGTTTTAAAAAATGAAAAATTTATGTATTGATCACTATATCAAAACAGCCTACCTACCGCCTAAAAGGAAGATTCAGTCAGTTACGATTGAAATGCTTTTTGGGTTTCCACACCACTGTTGAAATTTTCTCCTTTCTCTTTTGAAATGTCGTTCTTGTTTTCCTGATTTTTTATTTTTTTTATCATTTCTTCTCATCCTCTATTTGTGGCTGTATCTCCTCTATACAAAACACGTGAATTCAGGTACCTTCCTAGGATAACATAGGTAGCCCCTTCTTTTCAAGTTTAATGTAGGTTTTACCACATCACCTCCTGCCACAGCTTCACTGCCGCCTCCATGCAGATCATTCCCGGGTCTTCACGTCTGGCCCCGTGACAGTCAGTATTGCTATTGCCAATTATTTCCAGCTCCCCTCCCTCCAGGAGGGATGCACTCCTGGCTCTCCATGGTTGGGTGTAGCCACAAAATAGTCCTTTGTGGAAGTGCCATGTGTCACTTCCTGGTCAAACATTTAATTGCCAGGGCAAGACCTTCCAGACTTCTCTTTTCCCTCTGGTTCAATAGCTGACAACTTTTGAAAAGGTGGCTGCTTTCTCAGCTTGGGCCTTTGAGTGACTGCAATGAACAAAGGACCCCTGCTGACCTACAACAGACGGTAGAGTAAGAAATTAACCCTTGCTGTTTTAAGCTACTGAGGTGTTTTTTTTTCCACATCATAACTTAGTTCATTCTGACTGACAAAGCCCTGACCTCCGCCCCTTGAGTTTCAAATCTCTTTCACACAACCCCCTAATGTTTTCATTCGGATGTCTCAGGTGCATCTCTAATGTCTAATTCCAGACCTAAATCACCAACTCAAAATGAATCAATAATCTTTTCCAGATTCTGTTTCTTAACTTTCTCTCTATGATATACTACGATACTTCGCACATTTACCTGAACACAAAGAAAACAACTGTCCTCGCACCCGCTCAGGTATTGTGCTTTCCTTCGTCTCCTTAACTGCTTTCACTCCCAGGCCCCTCTCCCCGACTCCCATCATTGCTCTAGCTCAGCCCTTGGATCCTCGGGGTGGACAGCCGCACGTCTCCTGATGGCTCGCTTTCCAAAACGACGAAGTGAACTTTCTAAGAAACATATCTGATTATGTAACATTTCTGCTTAAAAATTTCTTAACAATTCCCCAAGGCCTTCTTCAGAAGGTTCAAATTGTTTAATATACTCTACATCCTCCACAATTTCAGGAGCGCTCACAAGAGAAGGAAGAGAAATCCGAGTAGAAAGATCACCGTGAGCAAGGGCTGCATAAGGGAGCTGCGTGCGAACGAGTGTGACTCTAGCAGGGGTCCATAGGCGTGTGAAGAGAGAGCTAGGACTAGAAAGGTCCTCTTTGTTCCCCATGCATTGTCTGCCTAAATCATGCTTTCTTTTTCCTCCCAGTCCTTACATCCTTATAGTAAACACTTACAGATTTTTAAAATATTTATCTTGTCACAACCACTATGATGAAGACTTTCCTGCTTACAATCACACTTTATCAAGATTATTTTTTTCAGCCCTGGCTGGTGTGGCTCAGTGGATTGAGCGCCAGCCTGCGAGCCAAAGAGTTACCCGTCCGATTCCCAGTTGGGGCACATTCCTGGGTTGCGGGCCAGGTCCCCAGTAGGAGCATGAGAGGGGCAACCACACGTTAAAAAAAATTATTTTTTCAGTGTTCTTCTCCTTCACTAAGCCGGGAGCCTCCTGAGGGTAGAAATAATCCATTTCTCCAATGGTTTCATATCTTGGCCGCCAGCACAGTAGCTGCCACATTTCAGGGACTTATTAAGTGGCTGTTGAATGAATAACTGACTGAATAAATGAATTCTCCTCTTTAGCATTTATTGGATACTCCATTCACTACTCAGAATGAATTGCTTCAAATCCCAGCTTTATGGATGGGGGCAAAGGGGGCCAATTTTTACTTTCCATCTTTCCACCCCTATATTATCAGCCCCTCCTCCCTAAGTGCCAATCTCTACCTATCATCTTGTCGGCAGCCAGATGCTTGGCGCCAACACTGCCAACTCAGCAGCTCTCCCCACACATCCCTGGGGAAACCATTCACCTTATCACCAAAGAAAGAAAGAAAACTCCCATCTGTTACCACTCAAAGCTAGAAGGCTCATAATTGTATCAGTACGTAGGCTACATATCAGATTTTCTTGTTTTTAGGAAGCACTTAGGGAGATTTCACTCTCCTTTTATTGTTGTTTTCTTCCCAGCAAGTGACTGTATTTCATCTCCACCAAGACACAATGAAAGAAATTTCCAAGCAAATTTGTTGCCTGATGATTCCAGGGTAGGTGCTTAGAACCACAAATGTCTTCCTGAAAAGCTGTAGAGGAGCTCAGCTCTGTAAACTTTTAAAAACTAGCACATACTAAATGTACCATGTCGACACCGCAGGGGCTCCCAGAGTAAGCATCACTCCAGCACAAACGGTAGTGGTCTTGAAAATTGACTGGTGAGTTTCCAAAGACATCAGCAAGGGCAAGTTGAAATGACATGGCAATTTCTCAAACATGAACACATGAGAATTCGAAGTGTCTTAGGAAATTACTAGGCTGCAAAAACACACTTGAAATTCTTGTTAACATGTATGATCATTACTAATATCATCTATGATTAGTAATATACTCCATTTGTAATATAGAAAAAATACCCTTCATGCTCCAGCCTATTTTTGCCCTCCTAAGGAAGAAGGTGATTGATTTTCATGAAGTTATTTGAACACTAAGAAATAAACAATGGTCCACTCATTTACTGATGGGCACCTAGGTTGCTTCCAACATTTGGCTATTGTAAATTGTGCTGCTTTGAACATTGGGGTATATAGGCTTTTCTGAATTGGTGTTTCCAGATTTTTAGGATATAATCCCAGCAGTGGAATTACTCGGTCAAAAGGCAGCTCCATTTTTAGTTTTCTGAGGTAATTCCATACTGTTTTCCACAGGGGCTGTACCAGTCTGCATTCTCACCAACAGTGCACTAGAGTTCCCTTTTCTCCACATCCTAGCCAGCACTTGTGGTTTGTTGATTTGGTTATGATGGCCAATCTATCTGGTGTGAAGTGGTATCTCATAAGATGGGGGGAGGGGCAAATGGTGGAGGCAAAATAGACAAAGCTGTACTGGAACAACAATAAAAAGATTTTTTTAAATACATAAATCAAAAGAAAAAAAGAAATAAAGAAATAAACAATGGGTCCCTTTATTTAGCATGCAACCGTTGAGCACCCACTGTATACCAGGAGTAAGTACTAAAGGAAACAAGACTGACCCATGCCCTCGTGGCACTAAATCTGGTAAAGGAGATAGCTGTTAAACAAATCATACAAATACATAATTAATTAATCAATTAACGTGCGCTGAAGGAAGAGTATAGATTAGTCAATGGAATCCTTATTAAAGTTAGTTTTACATTTACATGGAGATGGCTTCAGCACATTCGTACACCATGCAAGGGGGTTTAATAAGTCTGTTATTTGTTTAGAAGTTTCGAGCCTTACTCAGTTAAGGCAGGACCATAACGTTAACCTAAAACTCTTCCGAGCCTCCTAATTTCCTGACCTTTACGAATACAATCTCCCTAATGTCAATTTATATCCCAGAAGCCCTTACTATTTTGGATTTCCTGGAGGAGAAAGGTTATAATTGCACAAACACTCCAGAAATTACTATAGAAAGAACATAGAATATTTTATATATATTTATATATTTTCTGCTAATACTAGCCAAAAAAACATTAAATTCTACTCCCTGCTTATACCCACCAAAAGTAAACATTTAAAGGGCAAATGGCTAATATCCACACATTGTATGAGTGATCTAATTCTAGTTTCTTAGTGTAGCCACCTTCATTTGATATTCTATCCATAAATAATGCACAACACACCACTCTGGGAATGATATGAAATTAGAGGTGAAAAACATGTGACTCCTAAGGGGAAAAACAAAAGAGGTTTCAACTCAATTTCTTTATTTAAAAAAAAGAAGAAAGTTGTTATTTGGGTAAATTTTCAACAGTCAATAAAGCATTCCTGAAGGGCTCCTTTATCCCTGGGTGGCCTTTAATTTCATTTGCATATTGGAAATTCAGCACTTTCTCTTGCTTTAATCAAACTTGCAAAAAAAAAAAAAGCTGCCTTTTTACAGCGAGGGTGTTTTAGATGCTGGTAGTAGAGTAAAATAAAATATTTCAAAAAAATTAAACCAAAACATTGTTGATACACACTTCCAAGTGTCCATCTTCCCAAGGCCCAGGGCCTCAGCCTTTTAGGGCTTAAACCTCAGAGATGGGGTGTAGGGAGAAGCAGCAGGCCGGGAACCCAGGTAACCTGGGCTCTCCATTTGCCTTGGGACTTCCTAGGACTGATCTTGGAGGTGTCCTAAAGGTTTTTTATGTCTCACTTTCCCCATCTTTAAAATGAGGCTACTGACCGAGGGCCCCTCACAGCCCATTCTCTTTCTGCCTTCGTCTCTTTCCTCATGCCCTTTTCTCTGGTAAGCGTGCCTTTCTACCACTCACGGCACAGATCCAAGTCACCTACATGGCCGTTGGGAAGCTCAGTGTCCCACTTACATTGATCGTTCCTTACGTGCATGGCTATCTTGTTCTAGGAAACTTGTGATCATCTTTGGGGATGGGAGTGGACAGAAGGGTTACATTTTCTTTTCAGCGTAAGGTGAAGACTGTTTTCCTTCTTAAGGGAAGTAAACAGTGTGAGAGAACTATCTGTTGGCTACTGTGAGAGCACTTCCAAAAAGACAATATTACTATATTAAAGAAGAGAATAATTAATGACTGACAAATTGTGCTTTAAAGAGTCTTGGAATAAAAATCCTAATTTTTTGATCTTCTCAATTTGTTTCTGTACACAAACTGTGCAATCTTGTATGTCCCTAATAAGGCAAAATTAGCTGTGACAACATCACCGTGGACCTTCAATTCTGCCCCAGGCGTCGGAATGCTGTCTCTTGCTCTGTGTGGCAACAGCCTCCCAGCTGTCCCTGCAGACGTGTGGCGGTGGGTTTCCGGAGCCACATGCATCCAGGGATCCAGAATTGCTGACACTCTCAAAGGGCGCTGTCAGTAACACACAGAGTTTCTGTGCATTTCTTGCAATTGTATTTGGCAGACAGGGCTGTAAGAATGAAGCCATTAAAAAATGTATTGTGGGAAATTACACATAACATAATATTGTCATCTTCACTACTTTTAAGTGTTCAGTTCAGTGGTATTGAGTACATTCATATTGTCATACAACCATCCACCATCCATCTCTAGGACTCTAGGACTCTTTTTATCTTGCACAACTGGAACTTTGTTCCCATTAAACAATAGCTCTCTCTTTTCCCCTTCCCCTGGCTTCTGACTGCCACCTTACTACTTTGCCTCTATGTTTATTTGTAATTAAAAAAATTAAAATTAAAAATTAAATTTTTAAATAAAAAAAAATGAATAATTAAATAAATAAATAATTAAAAACAATGAAGCCCCTTGAATGTGCTATGTCTCTTTGTGATCAAAAGACTAAGAAAATGCTTTATCCTACAGAAAAATATGCCCCTAAATTTTGCACCACCTACAACATTTGAACATTAAATTGAAATTACCTTTTTTTTCCTACTACCCTCTAAGTTCTGAAAAGCAGGAACTTGTCTTATTTTTCTGAGTCTCGTCTGGCACATAGTATGTATATACGAAACATTGGTGGAATTGGTCAAGTCAGACAGTGTCATGCCTAAGGAAGAGCAATTGACCAGTTCTGTGGTCTCAGGTAACATTTCTTCACTGGAATTCTAATGTCCGTTTCATAAAATAAGGAGACTGGAGTACTTTATTTAAAAGATCCTTTAGAGTCCTAATGTTCTCAATTTTTCCTACGGCCTTTTTTAATCCACACTGGCTGAAAGACTGAACGATTCCTGGCAAGGAGAAACCTAAGACCAGAAGCCTGTTGGCCTGCCTTTAGTGGACAGCCCTCAACTTAAGGTTGCCCTAAACAGTGTTTTCCTAGAGTGTGTCTTGATTCCAGCCTCAATGGAGCACCGTCACTTCACACTTGCTGAAGGGAATGGACAATGACTCATGTAGGGTCAAGAACAAGGAAATGGGGATCAAGAGTCAACTTTGTGCATCTGATTTGGGAATTTGCACTCAGAAGGTACAAAGATCCAGATGCTACAACCAGGCCTTACCATTCAGACAATGATCCTGGGTAGACCCTCCTTTTCCTCTCATCTTTCTAGATGCACTCGATGAGTGGGGTAGACTGCTGGCTTCTGGGATGGAGACACCTGCAATAGGATAATGTGAGTTTGTCCACCAGGGCTGCAGGGATGCTTCATCTTGCTTCAGGAATTTTTTTTTTTCTGGGAACTACTTCAAAGGAAACTTCTCATGGAATCTAAATACTTAAGGGAGACTTCACACCCTCAAGTACAGTCTAGGCCACTGGGCAGAGCTTCATGGAGAAAGACAAGACACGGACCACTAACCAGGAATAGGGGTCACTCCAGGGACTTATGGAGCTCCTTACTCTCTGCATGTTCTCTTGCGTGTCTGGTACAGGATCATACTACAGGAAGATGAAATACCATAATTAGATACTGACAACCCTTGGGTACCGCTTTATATAATTTATTCCTCCTGGATCCCACGCAAGGTGCAGTGTCTGGCCCAGAGGGCAGAAGCCTCTAATGAAGCATCGTCTCCCGTGGGAATGGATTAAATGACCTCTCAAGCTCACATCCACTCTTTACTCCAGGCCAACTCTAACTTCGCTAATCTCTAGATTGTGTGCTTGTGTGATAACACTTTGAAAAAAAATAAGAATGTCCAGATAATACGATCTGATGCGTTTAATTAAATACTTGCAGAGGTCCCAATTTCAAACAACTTTGGAGGTCAAGTGTGTATGTAAAGCAGCCAAGCGAAACCAGCAGAGTTAGAAAAGACTAGGACAGCCTGCAGAGAGCAAACCCTGCCTATTCTGGCCAAACAATGCACTTACAGGCCATATTGCACTTGTGTCTAACATCTGGTTTAAGGCAATTGTCGAATATACCATGTAACCCGCATTCATTCATTCAACGCCTGTATATTGAGAGCCTTTATGTCAAATGCTGGGACAGACACCAAATGGAGAAAAAAAAAAGATATAGATCTGGAGTTTAAGTTATTTATGCATATTTACTAGTTTTTATTAAAAGCAATTCAATGACTTTTTAATTAAAGAGAAAGAGAATCATATATTACTGTGTAAGTTATTAAGAAGGGCACTTCCTCTTTGACCATGAACCAGAATTTGCTTCTTGGAAATTATCCCAAAACAACATGAATGGTAAATAAAAACACAAATGCCATTTTGGATAAAATGAAGTGACTGCTATAATCGGAAACCGCAAAGTATGTGGAAATGCTGCACAAAGCAGAGGAGATAAAAGGACACTGGAAGAGGGTGAAGTGGCTTCAGATCTCAGACAAAGCCTCGAATTATGCTTCATAAAACCGAAGAGTGCAACAGTGGGGCCAGCATTCCTAGCTGGCAACACTACCAGCGTCTGGTCCCAGGGAGAGGCAGTGAGGCTATACGAGGAAGCGTATAGGCCAGTCGACTCCCTCTTAGCTTGGCAGGGGAGCAGACTCTCAGTTATGAAAATACACACATCTTTGTTTATCCTTTGGCTGGAAAAAAATCAAGGCTACAGAAGTCACCCATAAGGCCCTAGCCATTAAATAATTATTGTTATCCTACTACATGGTCCTGACTTCTCCCAAAATAAACCTCCAGCAAAGAGCTCGTTTGGGGGATGGGGGGAGATCTCCTTCCAAGGGGAAGAATCCAAAAGGAGCCACTAGAGAATCTGGAAATTAGAGCTAAATATTTTGCCCAAATTAAAAAAGAAAGGCACAAACATAAAGCAACTGTCTCTGTAAAACAAGAACACACACATACACAAATACAGTACAAGAAATTGGAGCAACAGGAGGAACTGAAACACTATCTGACAGAACACAACAAAAAATGAGGGGAAACGAACATAGCAAAGAAGGTGAGACTGGGAGGAGAACAAATAAATTCAAACGCTAATATATGAAATAAGAAATGATGAAAATAATGCTAAAGATATAAAAGGAATTAAAGGAAATTAGAGAGTTAAGCTTTACAGAAGTAAACTTAGAAATACAGGTAAAATGGCAAGTGCACTAGAAAATATATTAGAAACATTAAACAGGCCAGTGACTATACATAAAAGAGGAAAAATGCTAACATTTCTCTCTCCTACACGCCAAGAGCATAAAATCCAGTTTCAGAAATTATACTAAATCTTTAAAAAACAGAATTAAACTCCTTTAAACCATTGCAGAGCATGGACAGGGTGATGAGGCTGTCTGGAAGAAAGTTTACAAACACTGAGGATAATTTTTTATGAAACTTTACATCAAAGCCTGATAAAGACTGCACAGAAAAATAAAACTATAGATGAATCCCATGTACCAATATTGATGTAAGAATTCTAAATAAATTAATAGTATAAACCACTCTAACAAAGTGAGATTTAGTCCAGAGAAAGACAAAGATGGTCCTTAGGAAATACATTTCATCATTTTTATGGGAACAAAGGAGAGTATCAGATAGACTTCTTCATAGGTGCTGAAAAAAAAGGCATGTTACATTTTAGATTTACTTTTTAAAAAGAAAACAATGAAAGAAAAAGTTTATAAAATGGAAATAGGTGGAATTTTCTCAATGTGATAAAATATCTCTCAACTGCAAAGCCAGCCTCTTGCTTAGACAGAAATGCCAGGAACATTAGCAGTCAGAAAACGTTAGAGTTGGGAGTAGAACAAAAATGTTCTAATCACCACTGCTCTTCAACATCATCCAGAAGTACCAGCAATTGCCATTAGAGAAAAGGCAAAAATTCAAGGTTTACAACTTAGGGATTTTAAAGTTATCATTATATGCATATGATATAAATAAAACCTATTATAAACAGGTGAATTTGGTGAGATGAAAGGGAAGAGAATCAATATCTCATGTAAAAACAATGATTTGTTAAAACTTTGAAAGAAGAAAAGACACCAAAGGATTACTAAATCCTTAGTAATAAATCTAATAAGAAACATGGGTGTGTGAGAGAGATGCTGAGGAGGATATGTGACAATTTACACAAATGGTCAGGCATACCCTGTTTTGGTATAAAAGAGCTCAAAACCATAAGACCATCATTTTTATCCCTGAGCTTAGATTTAACATGATCCTAATTTTTTTTTAAAAGTCAGTAAGATTTGTGGAAGCTGCCAAGCTGATACTAAAATTCAAATTAAAAAAAAAAACACACAGAAGAAAAGGAAGAAAATGAAAAAATAAAAAGGAGAAAGACTAACATTACCAGATATTAAAACATATTACCAGGTTGCAATAATTAAATGTTTGGTTCTGGTATATGAATTAACTGGCAGTCAACAGAATAGAATTGGAAGTCTAGAAATAGCCCTGAAGATTTATGCAACTTTAGTATATGATAAATTTTCATTTCATATCAGTGAGGAAAGATGAATTATTCAATTAATTTTGTTGGAAAACTGGGTCACTATCTGGAAGAAATTTAAGTTGAATTCATACTTCAAGTATCACACCAGGATAAGTTTTAAAAATAGATCAAAGACTCAACAGTAAAAAATAAAACCATAAATGTTCTAGAAGAAACCCCCCCTGTCAAAAACTATTTTATAATCTCATAGTGCCGAAGGTCTTTCTAACCATGTTGCAAATCTCAGGAGCTAAAAGGAAAGATCAACATATTAAAACTACAGTAAATTAGAAAACAGAATATTTATGGCAAAAGCATCACATGCAATCAAAAGTTTTATGATAAACTTTGAAAAGAATGCTTTCAAATCTTACTACAGGCAGAGGCCGCTTTACCTGCTATATAAAGCGTTCATATTAATCAATAACAAAAAAGGCCAACGTCCCAAAAGGAAAAATTCATAAAAAACTTGAATATACAGTTCACAAGAAAAAAAATACAATTGCTTATTGAGGCGCTCACTTCATTCACGTTAAGAGAAATGGAAATACAACTACAAAGAGATACCATTTTCACCTGTTATACTGTCAAAGGTAAAATTTCATAACCTACTGTTCTGATTAAAAATGTTGGGAAATGGGCTCTCGTGCTTGGGGAGAGAGTAAATTGAAGTTATATTTATTAAGGGTACTTGGGCAGTATTAAACATGCCTTTATGTTTTATAATTTCACTACTGGAAATTTAATCTGAATATATACTTGCCCATGAGTAAAATGGTGACTACAAAAGACCTCTCATTGATGACCACAGTAACAAATGAGTGACAACACGTTAAATGTCAGAATGCCCATGTAATGAAATACTACGTAGGCATAAATAAGAACCAGGAACTCTTCGTGGGCTGACATAAAAAAAATAAAAGTGAAGTGAAGTGTATGGCATGCTACCATTTGTGTAATAAAGGCTAACACACTCGTGCACACACAAACTTTTGTGTGTGGACAGAACCTCTAGAAGTATTCATAAGAAACTGAGAGCAATGGACTGTGGGAAAGGGAGCTAAGGAGCTAAGGGATCAAAGCAGGAAGAATTTTGACCGTATGCTTTTTTATTCTTTAAATGCTCAACCATGTTGATTGTGCTACTTATATTAAAATGAAAAACAAAATATTAATTAAAGGTAAAAATCAAAAGAAGAAATTTTCCATAAAGCTAATTCATCCAATCTTTATTTTAGTCAATATTTCAGAGGGTCTTCCTTTTATATGGTAGTGGTAGTCAATAGTAGACATTTTTAAATAATGTAATGTCTAATTTTCAAAATGAAATAGAAATATAGTATGTCAATTATATCTTGATATACAAGTCTGGGGCATTTACACATGATCTTTATATTTTAAAACATTGGAATAAATAAAGAAGATAAAACTGACTTTTTACATCTTTATAAATTGTATTGAAAAACATCAACATATTCCTAGATGGTAAAGATGGGGACATCTAATTATTGAAAAAAAGGCATAAAATATGAGGAAAATGCACATACCTTAGAAGAACTATGGAGACAGCTGTTGCTGAATAGTCAAGGAATGTAAAATACTGAAAGTTAATTATATGCTTTTTATAGCAATTTGAAATGGACCCAGTGATCTGATTCCACAGTTTAAAAACACTGAAAATTTTTTCCAGTTCTGCAGGGATGGGCTGCTGGAATTTGACTGGGACTCTGGTGAAATTAGCTCATTATTACTCACGCACACATTTCACTTTACAGTTTGCAAATCATCTCTATTTACATGATTCCGATGATTTATTCCAATCTTAAAGGTCATTCAAGACAAATATTTTTGTTGCACTTTTATAGACCACGAACTAAAGTTCGGTTTGCTTAAGTGACTTGCTCTGGGACACACGGCTAGGAATCACAGAGCTGGAACTCGAAAACGACCTGACTCTTTGTCTACTAGTCTTTATAGCTCCAAGTCAGGCTAAGTTAAATATTTCCTGTTGCACTGAGCCTGCAGGGAAGCTTGCCCTGCAGGAGGAGGCTGCCAGTATCTAAAGGAACACATGCAATCATTCTTGCGTTTAACCCCAATAGATTTCTCAAACACAATCTTCCTCTAATTGTGTCTTCTATGTGAGCAGTCATTTCTTTGGTGTGCAAGTGTGAGCATGTATGTGTAATGTGTTATCTATATGCCATCAAAGCACCTGCACATTTGCATACAGGGAAAGAATTGAATAAAACATGAAGTGTTTTATTCCAATGGGATGCAAGATCCTCAAAGGATATTTACAAATGCACTCAAGTCCCTCTGAATCAATCAATCCCTGAATCAACAAACATTTTTTGATTCCCTAGCAAGTCCCTCATGCTAGGATAAATGCTGTAGGGGAAACAATGGCGCTAGGAGAGAAGAGTCTCCCCTCCCCCCATCAACCTTGGAGAACTTCAGTTTAGATAACAGAAAGTAATTAGATTTATGGCGGTCTCTAATCGGTGTCTACAGAGCACACATTCACTGGACTCCCTTCAAGAGTTCCAGTTGAATAGAAAGGAAGAGCAGGGGAAGCTAAAGTTCCTTTATCTGCATCCTAGTGACCGTCATCGGAAGATCATTTGAGGAGGAGCTTTGGACCTCCTCGTACACAGTGACATGCGGAACGCCGCCAGCATGGAGTGCTGGTCACAAATGTGGCTTTACTGTGACTAATCCTCAGGTTTGTCGCCCTGCTTCCGCTCCTGTCTCTCCCGAGTCTATTCTTCACCCAGCTGATGCAACGTTTTAAAAAAAGTAAATTGGTTATGTAGTTCTTTTGCTTCAAATTCAAAAATGAGTACCTCACTTGTTCTTAGAATAAAATTTAGGTTTTCACCATGGCTAGCAAGACCAGTAGCAAGCCCTTGACTCCCTCCCATACACATCACCCCTCTTCTTCTCACTCATGGTTATCTTCCTCTCCTCAGCTCTTCTCCCACTTCCGGCTCATGCACCGCTGTGCTTTCTCCCTGGAGTGTTCGGCCCCAGATGTTTTCATTGCTGGTTCCTTGTCACCATTCAGGTTTCAATTTAAATGTTAATACGAAGAGAGACCCACCCTGCCCAGCCCATCTGAAGTGGCTGCCCCACCTCTTGCCCTGCTCTCTATATATCAACAATGTGTTCTTTTCTTACAGTAGTTATTACTAAATGTAATTACCTTGTACATTTGTTTGCTTGTTCATTGTCTGTCTGCTCCAACTAGAATACAAAAGCTTTATAAAAGCCAGCGGCCTTGTCTGCCGTATGTATTGCCGTCTATGCAGTTCCTAAGAAAGTGTGTAGTAAGTACTTAACAAATATTTATTGTATATTTGAATGAATGAATGAATGAGAAGCCTCAGAAACTGAGTGATTATGGCTTTCATTAGCATCTACATCCCTTCGTAGACTGATGACTCTTTTGAGAGATTAGCCAAGAGTCTCCCTACCTCTCGTAGCCTCCTCACCTCTCTGTCTATTAAATCAGTGGTACCCTTTGCCCCAGGGAAGATTAAGATTATTAGAGCAGTAATACAAAGAGAAAAATTATAACAGTTGAAATTTTGGGCTTTTTGAGTTTCTAAATGAATTTTTTAAATTATAGCTGCTGCTTTGCAAGGGCAAAAGACCATTTGAGCATCAGATGTAAAGCCCTAAAGGAATCGTGGCATAAAGTGCACACCATAAGCAAGTAGCTGGGAAAAGAATAGAAGAGCCATTTTATGCAATCATGTGGACAAGATAAAGATGGAAGCCTTGGGGGGACTGGAGAATGTAGGCAAGGATCAGGGGAAATGACAGGATATTAGATGATAGTTGACGAGGGGCCCAGTGTTCTGCCAGCTCCCGCTGGACCATGGCCTGAAAGTTGAGGGGTCTCAGACTAGAGAAAAGTTAGACTTCATTTTGCTGGTGAAGTCTGAGGAATCAAGGAAGAATTGCCGCATGCCAGCACAAAAAGGTGGTGGAGCATGTTGCATAAAGTTGTGTGAAATAGCCTTTCAAGTTTCTTTTGAAGTCACAAAATGAAGCATATAGAATTTTTTCAGTTCCCCAGAAATGGGTGGAAATGCTTGATAGATACCTGGTAGATATAAAGGGGCGTGACAGCCAGGATTAAGACACAGAGGTACCTGTGAGTTTTGGTGATGAGTGGGCACAGCAAGGCCATGGACAACAGCAGGTGCACTGGGGATCGAAGCTAATGACCAAAGGCCAAGTGGCATCAAGTGTCCACAGAGGGTGGAGGGCAGAGTGGTAAATCCAGCACCTCTCTTTGGTTCTTACCCTGTTATATCCTGTAGGCTCTTAAGCTCTGCCTCTCCCAAATATTAGATGGCGTATGGACAGAAAGGGAGATGAAGGATGGACGCTTGGTATGGCTGAGTTCCTACCGGGATGACTCATTCTAATTTTGTAAAATCATACAAAAATGTCCAGATTTGGGATTTTTTTTAATCAGGTAGAAATAGGACTTGAACAAATTAAGATCTGTTCGAAGAAAGAAAATTTTATTTTTCTCTCATGAGTTTATGATATAAAATTTTTACTCATTACAAATATTTAAAAAGGTGTTCAGAAGGTTTGAAGGTAATGCGTAATCAGAAGTTAGCGATTTTATGATGTTACAATAAGAGGCAGAGCTATCTGCCCTGGCTGGTGCGGCTCAGTGGACTAAGTGTTGGCCTGTGAGCCAAAGGGTCACTGGTTCGATTCCCAGTCAGAGCACATGCCAGAGTTGCAGGCCAGGACCCCAGTAGGGGGCACATGAGAGGCAACCACACATTAATGTTTCTCTCCCTCTTTTTCTGCCTCGTTTCCACTCTCTGTAAAAGTAAATAAATAAAATGTTGTTTTTTTTAAGCTACAACCTGCAAAAAAAAAAAAGAAAAGAAAAGAAATGTACAGCTATCTCACTCTGGCCAGGTGGCTCAGTTGGCTGGAGCATCATCCCATCACCAAAGGGTTGTGGGTTTACTTCCATACGTAGGTTGTGTGTTAGATCTCCAGCCAGGGTGCATACAGAAGGTAACCAACTGATGTTCCTCTGTCTCTGTCTTTCCCTCTCTCTCTGTCTGTGCATGTGTGCATGCCTCTCTCTTTCTCTCTTCCTTCCTCTCTCTCTAAAATCAATGAACTTATCCTCAGGTGGGGTAAAAAAAAAGTAGTTTCCTCACAGAGGTAACTAACTGCCTTGCACCTGACAGTGGGCTGAGGGTTCTGAGGCGAGTAAAACCAGCACCTGAAACCCAGGCCTCAGTCTGGAATCAGGTAGGCCTGGGTTCAAATCTCCGCCTCTCATTTTTACCAGATGGTAATCTGAGACAAGACATTTAAACGTTTGGTATTTTAGTTACCTCATCTATCAAAATAATACTGTCTTTAAAAACTATTTGGGAATTAAATAACAATATATATACAATTGTTTAGAACATTTTCAAATTGTTAACAGGAACTCAAAATGGGTATTATTGTCATCATAAGTGGGAATGACTTATTTTGACCAAACTTGATGTGTTCTTTTAACTACTCACACATTATATATTGTTCATGAATTTCTAGTTGTATAAAGCAATATTTCTATTAAGTACAGCAATTCACTGAGGAGAAATTAACAGTCAACATGGTAGAGACATTTGTTCAGATTGTGAGTTAGTGGAACAGACATCAATTATGATAAACTGTAAATTGTAGCATTTGTATTCTCACACTTAATTTAACCTGCCCCGAGAGAAAGAACAAATAACAACAGTAAACAAAAACTCATTCTCTGGTTCAGCTCTCCTTAATAACCAATAGCATCCACTTATGCAAGGTTTTCCTAGGAATTCAGGACACCCATTGCTGACACTAAGTTCTGAACTTGAAGAAACTTGGAGGTCTTAGAGATCATTTGGCTTAACCTAACGTTTTACACAGGAGAAAACTGAGGCCTAGGGCAGAAGTGACTTGGTTGGGGTTAGTAAGTTATTGAGATAGATAGGGTTGGGAGAAAGTCTGTATTTCTCAGTTTTTGCTGTGTAACAAATGAGCCCCAAAACTAAGTGGATTAAAACAATAAGAATTTTTTTTTTTTTTTTTTTTTTTGCTTACAGGCCTGTGGGTCAGTTGTTTCTAGGCTGATCTAGGCTCCAGGTTTCTGGCTGAGTCCAGATTCACTCCCCATGTCTCTCACCCTTGGACCGGCAGCTGCCAGTGGCGTTATCTTCCGCGTAGGGGCACTTCATAGTGCAAGAAGACAAGTAGAAAAACTTGATGCTTCTTGAGACCCCAGCCCAGAGCTTGAGCACTTCAACTTCCACCCCCATTTTATCACCTAAATCAAGTCACAGAGGATAGGCTCCAAAATTAGTGGGTCAGACACACATTCTCCATCTGTTCTAGTGGATGTTGCTTCCCAGTTACAAGAACAAAGGTGTGGATATGTACGTCTAATAATGGGACATCATGGGTGACTGTAGTGACTCTATTTACCGTAGGGTCCCAGTATTCAGATTCTTGCATCAGTTTTCTTCTCTTCCATCATGTTGTAAGTAGGCCTTTAACCTTGTGAGGAAGATGTGTTGGAACTTTTTGGTGCTGAATCACATAGACCTTGGCAATAATTTAACAATATTACCCTTAGAAAACAACCATAAGTCTAGGAACAGTTACATAGAGATGAAGGAATTAGAAAAAAATTGTTCATTGGCCAAGAATATTTCTGCCTCCCTTCTACAAAACTGAAACTCGTGGTGATTTTTCCTTCAGCAAAAAGGGATTTATAGCTTCAGCCCTATCAATTGTTTTTTAATTAAAAATGTATTGAGGTCCTCATGACTGGAGCACATAAACCAGACATGCCAATGCTTGGCACAGGCAGCCCAGTGTGTACGTATAAATTATACCCAGGGTGACTTAGTTCTGGCCAGGAGACTCCGCAGCAACTCTGAGCTACGTTTCTCTGAGTTGGAACTACTGAAACTGACATGCTTAAAATATTTAAAACATCTATCATAGGCCTGCAAATAGATGACTTCCTCACCCCATCAAGGCTTCTCTCTTTAGTAGTTTCAGATGCTGACATTACCTGCCATAAAGTGAGTTTGTTCCCATAAGCCGAGCAGGCGCCAAGTTGGTTCAAGAGGAGATGACTTGAATGCCCTTTAAATTAGCAAACTCTGGCTGCAAATGCTTTCATTGCCTTTGGTGACATTGAAAAGAGAGAGGATAAGATCTGATACTGGTCTTCTGGGATGCATAGGCAGAGCCCCAGTGACTTGTAATCCTCCATCCACCCGCTCATTGACATCAGCGTCTCCTGGGGATCTGCTATAGACAGCAAGCCACTGAGTTCAGAGCTGAAACTTCAGCCCAGCAGAAGCTGAATTTCTAGCAAGAGAGAAGAATGGGGAGCCCAGGAAGAAAGCCAAGAGTGAAGTCTGAGGAGTATACAAATCTGTCTTCAAAATATAAAGAGAAATTACGTTAAGTTCCCCCTGTTCCTATTTGAAAAACATGATAAGGAAATGAGAAATATTTGCCCTTTGCCTGCATCTAAGTGTCAGATTGATTTTGCTGAATCCTGGCATACAAACTTTATAGATTATTATTTAAAAGTTAAATATTTTCAGTAAGTAAAGAGGGGTTACCTGTCAGCCTTCTCCAGAAAATTCTGGAAGTTGTTGGTTTCAATAAAGAACAGAATAAAAGGCCATTTTGAATGTGAGAAAAAAGTTCCAAGATCAAAAATTGAGCTCATGGAGCACAAAGTGTGCTTTACTGGCATCATAGCTGTGAGACTTCATGAAGCTCTTTTCCCTTCGCTGAGCTTCCATTCCCCAATTTGCAAAATGAGGGAGTTGGGTCTGATGAATTGTAAGTTCTCATCCAAGTCTATAAGTTATGGATCCAAAATGCTTCTTGACTACCGGCCTATGCAGAATGGTCTCTACATAACTCCTTTACCCCATGCTACATGGCATAACAGAAGGAGCACAAAATTTGGAGGTGGGCTCTTTGAGTTTGAATCGCAGGTTATATGTGATCTTAGGCAAAACATCTCCAAATCTGACTTGGACCAAGAGAACTTAGATTTAAAAGGAGGAAGCTAAAGATAACTTCCATCAGATCTCCTCATGGGTACTTAAATTCGGTGAAGCAAAAATTAACCAGATCGCAGTTGCCATGTATTTGTAATGTACTTGATTTTATGTTGATCTTTGAGAATAATATGATTTACCACATGAAGCAGGGAAATAGGCCTAATGCCTTTTGGACATGCAACCCGGTCCCTTTTTGCTCTCCATTTTGGGCAATGAGAGACAGGCACAGGCAGCTGTGGTGGAAACGGCATGGATTTTGCCATCAGGGCTGCTTAGTTTCAAGCTTCAACCTCAACACTATGAAGAATATCACATTAGGCAAATTATTTTCCTTCCTTCCTTCCTTCCTTCCTTCCTTCCTCCCTCCCTCCCTCCCTCCCTCCCTCCCTCCCTCCCTCCTTTCTTTCTTTCTTTCTTTCTTTCTTTCTTTCTTTCTTTCTTTCTTTCTTTCTCTTTCATTCATCATTTACTGAGTGACTGCTGTGTTCTACACACTGCTAACTGGGCACCGGAGCTACTGTGGTGTCTAACAACACAGTTTCCACCTTCTCGGGAATCAACAGTGAAAGAAGAGGCAGGTAGGTTCATAATTATATTATCCTGTGATGAGTGCCAAGAATGAATTTAGCCCATATGTCTGCGATGATAGAGTGCTTTCCTCTTTGTCTAAAAACAACACCAAAACAAGAACTCCTTCACAGGAAGTAATGTTTTAAAGTCTTTCCATAAATAGCACTTAATGAATGCCTATGATGTCTAGGTAGTTATATACACTCACTAATCTTCTCAAGTTGCTTTTTCCCAATCATTACCCATTTTATGGATGCAGTAACTGAGGTTCTGAGATATTCTATAGTTCTCTCCAGGTTACTCAGCCATTAGTGGAAGAATTGGGATTTCAAGTCAGTTCTGTGTGGTTCCAGTGTCCACGCTTGCTTGTCATACAATGTCACAGTGCTTCCTCTTTAATATATGAGTCTTAATCCTTGTTACCCAGTACCCATGACATCGATCTCACCAAAAAGCAACCATTCCCTTAATGTAATAGGACCAAGCTGTATTGTCTGGTTTGACTTTTTTGCCCCGGGAGATTCCCCAGATTAGGAGTGAGGGGGAATTTTTAGGGAAAGAGAGTGAGGGAATCTGGTTGCAATTTAACAAACATTTTTGATGGCTGGGTTCTCACCCCAAGAGGTCCCCACTTACATTTCCCAGTGACCTCTGCTTTGCAAGACCTGTGGTTCTGTGTCTGGTGTGCACACAGTGCATTTTATCCCTCTCCTTCTGTACAACCTCTAAAAAAAAAAAAAAAAAGAAAAGAAAAAGAAAAATGAAAAAGGATGTGGAGAAAGCCAAGTACAAAACATAACTCAGAAATTGTAATGTAACAGGGCCGACCATGGTTGCTGACTAGTTGCATTCGTAATGATTTCCTCCAAATAATGCAAGCACTATTTTTTTTTCCTGGGAAAATGAAATATGGGAGTGCCATATTCTACAGATGATGGGGAAAACTCATAAAAGATTTTAATCTTTCCTTGTCAGGTTTCAGAAATGCAAACGGCCTCGTCCTCATTTTCTTTATGCTCTGGACTTCTAATTGAGGAAGCTGGCATCAATTCTGCATGCGGGCATCGCTGGCAAGGGAACTAGAATAAATATTTGGGGGGTATCGTTAGCCAGAACATCACTTCATCTTTGTGTCACCATAATTTCCCATATTGTAGTGTTTTAGATGAGAACATATGGCAATAAGGTAGGTAATGAGAACAACAATTTTCTGAAACAACATTATAACTTTTCCCTCTTTATGGTCACATTTAGTTACAGTACAGGCTGCTATTTAGGTGTAGAGCTGTATAAAAGCAAATCTCAGGGAAAAGAGAATTCAGAGGCAAGGCCTAGGAAGTCTGAACGCCTGGGACTGCAGCCAAACCTGCAGATGGGAATTTGGGGGTGTGGACTAGTTAGCTTTTGCTTTAGTAACATGCCAGTTTAAAAGGGGCTTATAACAGCAACCTTTCTCTCATTTTCATGTTATGTGAGGACTGTGAGTTGCTCTGAGTTGACTGGTCTCAGCTTCACCTATCCTCTCATTCAGAGGCCAGGCTGAAAGGGTGACCTCTGTCTGAGACACACGGCTGTCATGGAGGAAGGGTCCGGGAGCAATTACCCATGAGCGTTTAAGGCTTCTGCTCAGGAGTGGGTGTTTCATAGCCACTCCCAATCCACTACCCAGAGCACGTCATAGGCTGAGCATGTCAGTAACGCAAGGAGGCATAGTCAGGATGGAGATGTGGAATACGCACTCATGGAGAGATTGCAGATGGTGGAACAATAAAGTCTACTAGAAGGAGACCCTCGAGCTCTACCTGTCATTACTGGGGAAGTTGTGTTGGGGCAGTTTAGTAAATTAGCGTGTGAGCCAAGAAAGTCAACCTCATTCAGTGGATCTGGAGTTCTTGTAAATACAGAATCAGTAAGCATCCCTTGGATACCACTCTAAATGTTAGGAACGGTGCAATGCATTCTGGGGGAATAATGCTGAGTCAGATGACATATGCCATCCAGGAACTCACAGTTTTGAAGAGATGATATCCAGGCCAAGAGTTAGTAAAACTAATGGCCAGAGTGAAACAGTGATGTTGGGGAACAGGAAACAGGGAGGAAGGAAAGTTGAACTGCGCTGCATTAGGTGTTACCTGTGGTGTTGTCTCATTTAATCTGCACAACATCCTGAGGTAGAATAAAGCAAAGGACAATCATACACTTTTCTCTACATTCTCATCAACACTTGGTGTTTGTTGATTTATTGATAATAGCCATTCTGACAGGTAAGCGGTGATATCTCACTGTGGTTTTAATTTGCATTTTTCCAATGATTAGTGAAATTGAGCATATTTTCATATGTCTATTGGCCATCTGTATGTCATCTTTGGAGAAATGTCTATTCATGTCCTTTGCCCGTTTTTTAATTGGATTTTTTTTTTTTTTTTTTTTTGGTGTGGAGTTGTCTGAGTTCTTTATAAATTTTGGACATTAACTCTTTATTAGATGTATAATTGATGCATGTGTTCTCCCATTCAATGGGTTGTCTAACCACTATGCTGTGCACCTGAAACTAATACAAAATAATATTGAATGCAAAGTATAATTTTAAAAAATATTTTAAATAGAAAAAGTAACGCAAAGGAGCAAACTTGAGCATCAGCCAAGTTTAGTGACCTGCCTTCTTAAAAGCTAGTAAGAAGTTAAACAGGAAGTCAAATAAAACAACAGTAGTTGGACTGGGATGGCAGAGCGATTTTTTCTGCTTGGGAGAGATCAGAAAGGAACCAGGGAACGGGCAACATTTCAGACGAGGCTTGGTAAACGAGTAGCATTTCAGTAGACAGAAAAGGAAAGACAGACAGAATATTCAGTGTGAGGGAACAGCACGGGCAAAGCCCAAAGTTTCTGGGCGACAGTCAGGGCAGTTCCTGGGTGACTGTGGCCTAAGGTAGGATCAAGGGTCAGGTGACTAAGGGTGAGCAGTATATGTCGTGTTGAAGGTTTTGGACTTTTCCCTGCAGGTTGCGAACCCATCAGAGATTCCTGAGGAAGGACAGATGAGATCTCACACATATCTTTGAAATGATGATTCAGTAAGAAAGTTCTCCAGGGAACAGATCGGAGACAAGCTGCTTGGCTCTCTAACGTATAATGCACTCCCTTAAATCTGTGTGCCTTTGTGTGAAATTTTTATGCCTTCAAGGCTTCAAGAGTGGGGGTGAGCCTGAGTGTGTATTTATGTGTGTGTATGTTTCTGAACTAAAGGTTATATTTCATATGATTTTAATCAGGTGTCTGCTTGTTAAATATGAGGTGGTACTGCCCACATAGATAGGTTTGCTGTAGCCCAGATCCCCAAATTCCTTAAGGTTGGCTTGCCTGGGTCTTCAGCCTTGTTCTGTTAATGAACTTCATTTTCCAGCTCTAGATCAGCCTCTAAGGAATAGGCTCCATTATGAAGATACACAGTCGCCACCTCCTAGAGCTCACCATGCAAAATGCACACAAACGCAAACACACGTTCATCACACGGACAAAATGTGAAGAGAGAAAAAGTAGTGAGAAGAAGGTCCGTACGAAAAGAAGCAGAATCCTGGGGGCTCCCCCTTTCAGTCAGCTGTTTCTTTCCAGGCCCCAGGGGTCTCATATTTTCGATCAACACCCAGCCCAAAGGAAGGCAAATCCTTTTCCCTTGACTGCCTTTAGTAGAAAGATGAGGCTGGAATTTAAAAGATACCTTTGTTTAAAATTCAAGGACAAAAACAATTGAAAGACAGGAAGGAAACATAGCCACATTTCTGAGTCTGAGAATCCCTAGGGTCCTGGCTAGCTTTCCCCAGTCCTATTCCCCTTATCCTACAAAGACTACCCAAACTCTTGATGGTGGACTCTAATCTTCCTTAGATCCCTCCTCTCTGAGTTCTCTGACTCTTGACAGTGGAAGCTACCATCCTTCACCCCAGGTGTGGTCTCCTTCAACATCTCCCCTTTACAGGCACCAATCCTATCTCAAATTTCTGTTCACCTTGTTCCAATTTCAAAACAGAGTAAATTTTTTATTCTAGCTTGATATGGAAAAAAACAAAACTGATGCTTACACTCATTTGGATTCAATGGTTATCAAACTTTAGGCTACCTGGAGGACCTGATACAGTTAGATGGGTGGGGCTACCTCCTAGAGTTTCAGCTGTGGGTAGCCTGGGATAAGGATCAAGATTTTCATTTCCAGCAAGTCCACAGGTGAAGATGCTAAGGGATAGGTCTCCCACAGTTTGAGAACCATAGATGAGGCCATCGAAGCCCAGAAGATGGACCCCATCTTCTCCTGCTGTCATCTGTAAATCAGTGCAGAATGACTGGGAGTGGGGTGGGCGGGGTGGAGGGCTTCAGAGCTTTTTAGGCCTGATTCTGAATCCTGGCTCTTTCCCTAGCTAACCAAGTGATCTTGGACAAACTGCTTAACCTCACTGGGACTCAGTTTTCAAACTTTAAAAATAGCAACAATAATATTATCTTTCATGTGCTTGTGTGAAGAAAAAAAGATAACAAATATAAAGTCCCTAGAATAGGATCGGATACATGATATGCATTCCGGACATGCCAGTTTTCTGATTCTCTTACAAAGGGATCTCCTTCAGGTGAGAGCCTTCCCACACTCTCATCCAGAGAGTAATCTTGTACTCGTTTTTCCATTAAGATGGGCAATGGAGCAGTGCAAGGGCCATGACATGTAAACAACAATGGTTTATGCTTTATGTTGACATGTTATGTTTGAATACGGTGTCTGCCAGTCTCCATTCTCTCCCTCAGCCCAAAGGAATGTTACTTCCATATGGAAGTCACAAGAAAAAAGTCATAAACCATGCTAATGGAAGACCAGATTCTACTTTAATGACAGCTATATCTGCAACATTAAGTACAGAATGCCAGTGAAGGATGGCTGTGTTTTAGAGAGCAGGGTCCTAGGGTTATTTCTTACTAAGTCCTACATGAGTCATACACAGCGAGGGCTTGTGATCCGGGAGAAGGGTCATCAGTGACTACAGCACCTAAGGGGACATCTGGGAAAAGCTATGCAGAGCCGTGAACTAAAAAGCTGTGACTTTTGGAAATTAAAGTGACTTGGAAGCTGAAGTTTCTCAGCCTTATCTTTGGCCATAGAAGAGAATAAGGGAGATATATTGACATTAAAATTCAAGCAAATACAGAGAAATATATAAAATATCCAAGTGATTGGAGTGGAGCATTTGATAGGAATAAATGTTTGAACTACTTCTCATCCTATCTTTAAGATCGGATTTCTGGAGTAAAGTACTTAAAGAAAGGAGATGATGCATAATTCATAACATTTTGTAAAGGCTAATGAGATAATGCTTTAAAGGTGCTCACCCAAATTCCCGCTGCGTGGTAATCCTTCAATAAATGGCAACTATTAGTTGCTATTATCCTGAAAAGCACATTAGCATTGTAATTAACTCTTTAATGCCCGTTCTACCCCCCACCCCATCAACTAGATTGCAAGCTCTAGGAGGACGGGGACCAGAATACTTTCTGTGGCTAGTGCGCCTACAGTGCCTGGCACATAGGAGAGGCTTGATAAATATTTGTTGGAGGCAAACAGGAAGAAAGAAAGGACTCATGAGGAGACAGAAGATTTGGGTATTGGCTCAACCGTGGAGAACACAAAGGGAAGAATCAGAAAATATGGGGAACAAAAAATGGAAAAATGAGACAGGAAACCTCTGTTGACTCTGGGCATTGAGAGCATTCCTTTTGTCACTGTCACTACTGAGACTTGCCTTCTGCTTTCTCCTCCATTGCCCACCCTGAAATGCAGACACGTGACTTTAGTCCTTCTGCTCGCTTCTCAGTGGATTCACCCTCAGGCTTCCCAGTTGTCTAAATCTCCGTAGCTAGGAGATTTAGCTGTCACCTGAATCTCCGTCAAGGCCACCATTAGCACAGATGACATCTTTGCACAAGTTTGAAAAAGCTGTCCCTTCTTCCAGGTGGATGCAGCCACAAGCCAGGAGGCTCTGCTCGGCGAGTGGAATGTGAACTGGGTTTTAGTCTTTTCCCACCCTTTGTTCCTGTTACCCTCTCAGCCAGGTACAAGGTATAACCCTGTACAATTGTCCTTGGTGGGCCAGGACTCCCTTGAACTTCAGGTACAATAAGGCATATTAGTTGTGTGTATTTATAATTTTTAGGCACTAGGCCCCAGTGGTTTTGGAGTGGATAAACTCCTATCCTCATGGAGTTTATTCTGTCACTAAGGACGTGGCAGCAAGCAAAATGGTTGAGCAAAAAGCATGGAAATGAGACACACCTTTTTCGAATACAGTGTCTCCAGTCATCAGTTCTGGTACCCTGAGCAAGTACTTGTACCTTTCAAAACCTCTACTTTCTCATATTGAAATTGGGGATATATAATGACATTATCTCCCT
Source organism: Mormoops blainvillei (assembly GCA_004026545.1). Taxonomy (NCBI): domain Eukaryota; kingdom Metazoa; phylum Chordata; class Mammalia; order Chiroptera; family Mormoopidae; genus Mormoops; species Mormoops blainvillei. The sequence goes on along the minus strand of PVJD01003019.1, from coordinate 76,734 downwards.
TGGAGGCTTTTGTGAGCATTAAATGAGATGCATGTATGTTCCATGATCTGAATGTATGTGCCCTCCCCCCCCTAATTTTGTATGTTAAAACCTACTTGATGCAAAGTATTAGCAGGTGGGACCTTTGGGAGTTGCTCATGTCATGAGGGTGGAGTCCTCATGAATGGTATTAGTGTTCCTACAAAAGGGACCCCAGAAAGCTCTCTAGCCCCTTTGACCATGTGAGTACACAGAGAGAAGTCAGCAGTCTGCAACCCGGAGGAGGGTCTTTACCAGGCACCCAATCTGTTGGTGCCATAATCTTGAACTTGCCACTGTCCAGAACTGTGAGAAATATTTGTTGCTTATAAAATACCCAGTCTACGTTGTTTGGTTATAGCAGCCTGAACAAACTAAGAGAGCATGTGTTTCATATAGTTTAGCTATTATTGTTATTATTATTGCATAGCTAATCAATGACATAATCATGAAGAAAGTAGAGAAGCTAGGGCTAGGACGTTCAGAAAAAAGGAATCGCCAAGTCACCATAACTTGAGCAAGAATAGTACCATAATGTGCCTGCAGAGAAGGGACGAGAGCAGAAGTTACTAACACAGGCCAGATTTGAGACAATAAGGGGTGATATGGAATGTGGCAAACTAAAACATTCAACTTCAAGTGTTTGAAAACAAACAATAGAGTCTGTAAAACAAATTTTGCCTTAGGAGGATGGGTAAAAATATGCAGAAATGAGATAAGGAAATTCCCAGTCTTTTCAGAAGCCTTGCTCTTTCTAATCAATTGCTGTTACTTCTTACTCTTATTCTTCCAGGGGTGTTTGGGAAAGATCTGGGGTCCTTAAAATTCCTCATAACAGTCTCTCTGGACAAAGGCATAGGCCCAAAGCTATGGAAGCAGAACCACTGTGTTTCCAGATGATGAACGGTGTCCCACAGCAAACTGTCAGAAATTCCAAGCCTTTCCTCTTCCTTCAGCCCCACCCCCCACTAAATCTGAGATGAACTGACTGCAGAGCCTTCTTGCTCTGAGTACATTGTTTGAAAGTTTGTGTCATAAACGAATCGATCTTGCCTCATGTTCCCAAACAGAATCTCGATGTTGAAGCACTCTTTTAATCAAAAGTAAATTATGTACAGGCCACATAGGTCAGCCCAGCCAGCCTCACAAAAAATGCAATCCTTCATTCATTCGTAAATGTCAGTGAAATCTGGGGATCAATATGTACGTCAATGTGGATTATGTTTATTATTTTTCTGTAAATATCAGTGCTGAGAAATATTCCAAGAGAGCACACGGGTGCAATGGAAAGTCAGAGCCTAACCTAGGGCAGGTGGTAGCATTGCAGAGTCTCTCCCAGTGGACCTGATCCATCTTTTTCAGAACTCCTTTGCATGTGAGGGCGGGGCCATCTCTGGTCTCATGAAAACTAGAAAGGAGAGAAACATTCTTATAGTGATCACAGTATCTGAGAAAGATCCAGAATGGACCTACCTTCCAATAAAGTGGAAATACCTTAGGCTGATACATTCTGGAGAGTGAGTTGGGGCATAGAAAATAAACATGATTCCAAAGATCTGGCTCATCGACAGGATCCCTGGAGCCAGAAGGCAAAGGGATCTGGAGTCCTGTTTCAGCCCTTTTCTTAGTGTTTCTTGATTCATACGCCATATTTGTGATGTCAGAGCCCTGGCAGGAGAAGCAGTGGCATGTAGCTGTTTGAGAGAAAGGACCTTAATTTATACTTCCTGTTACTCTTCCATTGATTCTAGAGGCAATAGAGAGTCTAGGAAACTTTTGAGTGAGTGAAAAACACGATCAAAGTGGTATTTAGGAAACACACACAAAAAATATTTTAATGAATATCTTGGAAACATAAGTGATGGAAGACAGGAAAGTCAGTTTTGAGGGCTAGGCTGCATGGGGAGACATTTCTTTGTAGTGAGAAGATCACGAGCTTTAACATCAGATACCAGAGCCTGAAGTCGAATCTTTTCTCTATTAACTTCTAGATGCAAAAATCTTGGGTAAATGATAATACCTTTCTGAGTTTCAGTGTTCTGCTTTGTAAACTGAGGTTAGTAAGAGCAGCTATATCTGTCAGGATAGGTGAGGTTATGCTATAGTAACAAACAACCCCCGAATCTCTGCAGCTAGGAAAGGTTTCTTTTCCTCTCATGCTTTATGCGCATCCTGGGTCAAAGAGGCAGGTGTACCTTGTCAATCGCATGCTTGCTCTTCTTCTCAAATCGAACATGTTTTACTTCAAGGGCTTCAGGAAAGTCCAATCTTACACTGTGTTCATAAGTAAAAGAATGGGATGTACTTGGCTAACAGCACTTATTGCTACCACAGGGCTATTGAACTCACAGGGCTTGGGGGCTTGATTTAACTATCAAGCCCGGTGTCTGGTACATGACACAGAAAGGCAGTAAACCATGGTGGCTTATACTGAGTGAGTCCTTTGATGCCAGATTTTGAAGGCTGGATTTGATCTGAGAGACAACGTAGTATCTTTACAGGTGTGAAGAAGGAGAATGGCTAGGCTGTGGGCTTTTGATACTTCGTTTAATTAAGTATGCAGAGGGTAGGAGCTTTGAGGGCCTCCTGGAGGTGGTACTGAAGGTCTGGGCATGTGGTAGTGGGGATGGTGAATACCTACCGACCTACCTGGGTTCTTGCAGTCCTATGGGATGCGAAGCAGAGGGTTCTGGAAAGGGGTGCCCTCAGAGCACACCAACAGTTTCTATGGAGAGATCGACTTAAGCTGCGGCAAGGCGCACAGCTAACACCCAGTGCAGTGGAGAACACTTGCACTGCTTCCTTTCCTCCGTTCCTGCTTGGTCTTTGCATCTCCACGGGGGTCTCGCAATTGTGTCATCCTGGATTAGGTAATGGGGGACCTGCGTCTAGGCCTATTACTCAAGCTGTCTCTGTGACCTTGATAAAGTAGCCCCATTCCTTCTCTAGGCTTCGGTAGACTCATTTGTAAAATAGAAAAGTTAAAGTTAAAATCCATCATCTCTAAGGCCTCTTTCAGCATCAGATTTACTGGTTTGTGTTTTCTTTTTTCTTTTTTTTTATGAGTGTTGGCGATGAGCACATGATTGTTCTCCTTGTGCGCAAGTTAATTTTAAGAAAATATAGTCCCAGAATATCTGATTTTGTTTGAGTATTTGGGTTTTTCAGTGTCTATTTTTTCCGTCCTATGAATGATTACAAAAACAAAAAGGGAAAAATAGAATAAAATCAGGATGTATGTAATTTATGGGAGTTATTTTAATGTATTGGAAATAATTAAAAGGGGAAAACTAAATTTACGCTCTTGCATTTTGAGGTTTGGGAAGGTCGCTGCAAACCCATCGGCAGTAGTTTCTCCACCTTGGGTAGCAGAGTTAAGAGAAAGATGGGCGTTTGCTTGGAACCCATAGTGTTCCAATAGCATGCAACCTCCATGATAAGGTCAAGGCCATTGTTTTGTTCACTTGTATCATCAGCACTGAGAATTAGTGGATGACATAAAGTAGGTATTCAACAAATACTGGAGAACGAATACATAAATGGTAGAGGGAAAACTAATTATGTCCTGGTCCTCCCATTCGTGGCCCATTTGCAATCCCTTTCTTGTAAGAAACCAAAGTTTTTTGTCTTACGCATGTCTCCAGTGTTCCCCTCTCCATCCTTCAACCAATGCAATCAAAGCACTCAGCCCATGCTAAATCCTAGCACAGACCCTTAATGAGACAATGCCAATCTGCTATTCGCCACCTAGTGTACGAACTTGCAAATTGACTCATGCTGTGCCTTCCTTTCCAGGGAAATTAAGTTTTGACCTCTTCAATATGTGGTTTAGGGGGACACAGGAACACCTTTCCCTACCCTTTTCTCTTGAGAAAAAAAATCCATTAATGAATCATAAAAAACAGGATATATTCTTGCCTCAGATAAGTTATCAAAAGAAATAATAAAGTGTTTTCAGAGAGTATTTAGCTTTATGTTGAAGGTAGATTTTGAAACCAGAGAAGCTGATGCAAATCCCAGTGCTGCCCATTGTAGCTTTGAAAACTTGGCAGGTTACTTATGTTTTGTTTTTAGCTTCAGTTCTCTCATCCTTAATGTGGACAGAAATGATACTAACACCTCTCAAGACATCCTGTAAAAGGAAGCACATGGTAAGTATTCATTTATTTATTAAACAAATATTTACTGAGTGCTTTTTATATTCCAAACATTGTTCTAGGCACTGAAATACAGCAATTAGCAAACAGATATCTCTCTCTCCTTATTTTACTCATCGCCTGATGTTCAATAAATATTAGCTATTATCATTATTATTGTTTTGCTAAACGTGAGCATTCCAGAACTTTTAGCTAGATGAAGTGTTTTTTCCTGTAACTGATGTCTGTCAGTCAATTGCATTTACTAAGTGACCAGAGTACAGAGCCCTGAGCTGGTGTCTCTGTGGATGTTAGACAAGGAGGGAAGATAGACTAACAGCTTAGCCTCTGCTTTCACGGAGATTGCAATGCATGTGCAAAGACTAACGAGGACTAAAGGGCTCTTGCATTTAAGAAACATGCTTCAGTTACAAACACTGCCTTTTCTGGTTTGTTCTTACTTACCTCTCAGTAATAATAAGAACTTGAGTAGGTTTGTTTAATCACCGCCCAGTGTAGTCTGTCCAGAAAAACCACTGAACCATTCTGAGGGGCCTGGAAGGAGAAAAGCAGCCTCTGTATCTATTCTGCTTGGGGAAGAGCCTGATTTAATAAATGAATGGATGCATCAAGTTTCTTAAATTGACAAGAGTCCTTGTCAAGTGCCCTGACAAAGCAACGAGCCGACAAATACCAACGTTAGCTACTATCTGATGTAACATTGTGATTTCTTGGGGTTTTAGATTCTGAAAGGGACTTTGGCAATCTCCTCACTTAAATCTTTTATCTGAGAGATAAGGAAATAGATACAGAGAAAACAAAGTACTTAAGATCATACAGCTAGTGTGTGGATCACCCGGAGGAGACCCTAAGGGTCCCCATTCCCAGCTCAACGTCGCTTTAACCTCTTGAAATCTTTTGTCTGACTTTGAGCGAAAACTCCCAGAGCTCAGGGCCTTGTTCTGGACTCAGGCTAGAGGTGTGTTGTGAGAGAGCCTGAACAAGAGCTTCCTGATACGGAGGGTGCTGGTGGTGAGGTTAGATCCATTTCCAGTTGTAGAAAAAAAAAAGAGGGCTATGCAGGTAATTTCGTTCATCCTTCTCTCTTTCCCAAGGAGTTCGGATAAAGCCACTGTTTTTTATTTATTTATTTTTTCCTTCCCAACCTCTTGGAATGGTTCAACAGTTATTCTGAACAGACTACAGAAGACAAGGAAGGAAATCCACTCACAATATTACTGCGAAGTAACTGGGAACAAGCAAGAAAGAAACACGTGTAATGCATGTTTCTTAACTTTGAGTCCTTTTCATCCTCGCAAAAGGCTTCTGTTACCACTGAGGACGAGGAGGCAGTACTGCAAGTTCCTCGGTGCTCACTGAATCCCTCTAGTGCGTTTTGCTTCTGCAAGGATCCAGATTCGCTTGGGAAAGTGGGGAGAGATTTTAAAAGGAGGTGCCACCTAGTGGCCCCTGTAATGATTAGCAGCCTATAGCTAAAAAGGCCATCGGTAAGGACAGCAGCTGGAGCCACTTACCCCAGCTCGGGCTAAAAGCCTGGAAGAATCATAGAGTGTTTATATCGGAGCAACCTCCGGAGATTTTCTATCAAGACATCTGCCTCCGGTCAGTATGAATACTATGTCTTACGTTTATAGTGTTGTATAAAACACTTTTACAAATATAATTACATTTAATTCACATATCAGTCCTGTGAATTTTGAGATAATCGTTGTTTCTATTTTAACAATGAGATGATCGGTCATAATTTAGGTTTCTCCAACAAAAGCGATAGATGAGCTAGCAGCTCAAACCCAGGCTTTCCTCACTTACCTTCGCACTTGAAATCATCCATCTACCAAACCCAAGAACATATATGAAAGCTTAAGTTTAAGATTACAGGAAAGAAGGGGTAGGATGGAAAGAAGTATTCCAAGTCATGAAAAGCAAGGACCTACATCCAAGAATACTCTATCGGGCAAAGCTATCATTTAGAATGGAAGGGCAGATAAAGTGCTTCCCAGATAAAGTACAGTTAAAGGAGTTCATCATCACCAAGCCTAGTTATATGAAATGTTAAAGGGACCTATCTAAGGAGAAGAAGATCAAAACTCTGAACAGTAAAATGACAACAAACTCACAACTATCAACAGTTGAACCTAAAAAGCAAAAACAAAAACTAAGCAAACAACTAGAACAGGAACAGAATCACAGAAATGGAGATCACATGGAGGGTTATCAGTGGGGAGGGGGAGGGTGGAGCATGGGGGAGAAGATACAGGGAATAAGATGCATAAATGGCAGGTACAAAATAGACAGGGGGAGCTTGAGAATAGTAGAGGAAAGGGAGAAACCAAAGAACTGATGTGTACGACCCATGGACATGAACTAAGGGTGGGGGGGTGCAGGATGGAGGGGGGATAAAGAGGAGAAAAAAATCGGCACAGCTGTAACAGTATAATCAATAAAATGTACTTTAAAAAATTAGAAAACCGAAGAGACTTAGGAAAGAGAGGTTCATCATCGGTCTTACTCTGCAGCCTGTGCACAAGGATTGGGTCAGTGTTTGAAACTGAGTATAGATCAAATGTTTGAGTTAGGAGAGAGTTTCTTCCACCTGCAAGCTCATCTCCAAATTTCCCCTGAACAAATGAACAAATCAAACAGCCTTGGCCAGGAGGAATGAGGCAGGCTTGACAGGGACTGGCCGTGGACGGGAGGGGCTGCTGTGTCCGATGGCAGTGAGCGATGGGGCCCCTCCAGAATACGGAAGAGGCGGCTGCTGGTTGTGTCAAAAGAATCCTTGTAAAAGGAAATTAAGCCGGATATACACCCTGCTGTGAAGTCCCTGGGCACATCTCAGGTCTCCGGTTTAAATATTCAGTAGTCTTCAGGGAGAAAATGAATTAATGAATTGGGTCATCTGACAGTAGTGTGAATAAAAAGTGTTTGAAAAGTTTAAAAATTATATATTCTATCCCACCTACTCACTGGGCCACTCCTCTACAGAGGGGCCAATGTCACAGTCTCCCAGGTAGGGGAGTGTTTCTAGTCTTGCCTATCACCCCCTGCTGTCACTCTAGCCCCCTTTGACTTTCATCCTATCCCACTGTGTCTCCTGGTACTTGGACATTCAAGGACAGCCCTTAGCGGCTTGTGCAATCACAGGACATTCTCTGAAAGAGAGGCAATCTTGTGTGGTTTGGTTGTTTTAGAAAGAAGGCATTGTTAATGGAGGTCTTGACCTGTGGGCTGAAATAGCGAGCTAGGGATGTGTTTGCTTTTTCTGGCTTGTACTTGTTAGAGAAAAAATACATTGATGAGGGGAAAAAAAAAGTCATCTCAATGTTCCTAAGGGATCGGTCTGACAGAAAGGTTTCCAAGATTCAAGGTAGATAAGGGCATAAATCTCGCAGCCCCCAAGAGGGCCTCTCTTCTGAGCACACTATGTGGACTTTCAGTTTTTCACATGATGAAGGAAGGGACATGTTTTCCCCTCAAGAAAGAGGCTACGGATTGTGTCAGATGAGTCCTTGAAAGGAAATTAAGCTGGATATAACCCCTTAAAATTCTGCCCTCTTTTCTGTTATCATGCCCCAGCAAAAACAAAGAAATCCAAGCCAGAGATAGCACTAGACTAGATCTACAGTGTTCATTAGTATTGGGGTTATAAGGTAAACTGACTGCAACGTGCAGCGTATCTTCAACCCCGTTTTCCTAAGCCTCCACCTGCTCATCACCCCCTAAGGGAAAGCAAAGAATCTCCCCTGGGGCTCAGTCACTAAGCCAGTGCTTCTGTGTAAAAGCTCAAAGAGTAGGTTGAGCCTCTTTCTCAATGGAGAATTTCAGTCAGTTTTCTGCACTTCCTAACTCCCAGTCACTTCCTTTTCTTCTCAAAATTCAGGAGGTCTTGTGTAAGTCTCCACTATCTCTGTAAACAGACTGGGGTAGGAAATCTTAGTGGTTAATGAAAGACCAAAAGGTTTCTTCATCTTTTTTTTGTGCTGGTCTTACCTCCCCCGTAGCCTGAAATACCCCACAGTAATTGCAAAGCTCCATCCTCCGCTGAATCCCTTTACTGCGCTTCAGTGAGATGTGTTCAGAGGTGGGCCACAGACAGTGGTGTTGGCGGTGACTAGACACTCAGATTTTGAGACCCTGCAGCTGATGTGTCCATTGCTTTGCTAATAACAATGGTAGCAAGGACACCTCCAAGAACATCGACAATAATAATGTCGCACATTCATTCAATGCAAGATCTTTAAATAATTTTGAAGAATTTATTACGTGCCGGGCCTCATTCTGGGTACTAGAAATTCATCGGGGGAACAAAATGGTAAACATTTCTGCACTTAAGGAGCTTTCCTGAGAGTTCACAAAGGCTTTTGCCACTTACCCAATTGGAGCTTCTCAAAAAACTTTAAGAAGGCTGAGATCTGAACCTCCTTTTTTTCAGATGAAGAAATTTCTGTCCTGCTCCTTGGATCATTAAGCGCTTTCCCTCATCCCCAGGTCAAATTTCTGGCCAGCTTAGTCCACAATGTCTTTCTTGGATTATCTCTGTCAAAATTCAGAATGAACATAAAGTTAAATCCATTCTTCACTACTTCATAACTGAGTACCTATGGTCAAGTTGCTTTATTCCAATTTCCTCCTAAGAGTATAAGAGCATAGTAAGAGTAGACTAAGATGTTTGTGACACACTTGGGGAAGTGTTGTGTCAATGATATTGTGCTTTGTACCCCTGTGTACAAAAGCAATCTAGTGGAACCCAATCTAGGATATGAGCTTATGAGACTAATAAATTCTAAGCTTGGCTTATTGAGTAAAGTATATTTTCTGCTCTGAATGAAATCAAGATGGGAATTCTTTAGTGGACAAGTGAAGGGACTGTTTGATAAATGGCACATCAATATAGTATTAATATTAGCAGAGAAAGAGAAAATTCAGTGTCAAAGAAGTGATATCCGAATTTCCTTAGCAGCTCTGAGAAACTCGTGTCTGCAAAAAAATTCTGGCGGTCATCTAATTCATCCTTCTGCCCCAGAGCAGGATGACCACGTGGACACTGGGTGGCTCCTGGGTAGTTGTCAGTGGTAATAGGCATCACCGTTGTACTGTTCAGAGCACAAGGCAACTTGGGTTTGTCTTCTTCATTTCTTTAGTCAGCGCCCTAGAGCAGATGAAGATCAGGCACAAGCGGTAGGAGGCAACCCGTTCCCAGGAGGCTCTACCTAATCCAGACTCTGGGGCTCCTCCCCCGTGGGAGAAACAGCCTACGCCTGCGAGCCCTTCTCATGTGAGCCTGTTACGCAAAAGCGGTGCCTGCCTTTTAGCAAAGCTGCTGCCCCTGTCAGGACAGCAGGCTGGAGTGCAGACATCTCTTCCATAGAGGAGAGAAAAATGATATGAGAGCAGCTTGGATGCGAACGATATTTCAAGCATGGCTGGCTGTTAAAAATGAGCTAATTCAGAAGAGGCACATTTAAATAAATATAATGCAAAGGCATAATGGCACAAGATAATAGTTTTGAATGGGGGATTCTAATGACTTCAAGTGCATTTCACAGGGCAATTAATACACACGGCAATGCTGCAGCGCTCAGCGAAGGGGGGGTAAACAGCGGTGGGAGCACAAAAGGGGGAGATGGTGGCAACTGATAAAAAATAGGATTTGATTTTCTTTGCAGAAGGAGTAATGCTTACAAATATAATAAAAGAGAAAAATAAATGTGTTAGGTTTTATAATTCCGTTTGTCAAATCCAGGATGATTAGTTTTTGAAGAGAGCAATTAGTCTTCTTTTGCATATTCATGGCGATTTAATTAAATGGGGCTGGGCTTTCTCCATTCTTTTTTGGTTACCCCTTCATTACCCTTCCCCCACCGCAAACTAAAATATATATGATTCCCATCAAGCTGAGGCCTCATCCCCTTCAATTCGTGGGGGAGGTTCCCTCCACTGATTGGTACGTACAAATGGCCTAAGGTTTATCTTTGAGAAATTACACGTCTTTATAGTCCCACTGTAAGTTAACAGCTGAGGGGTATGATTCTTCAGGAACTGGGGAGGAGACTTTGGATGATGGAGAAGAGGGAAATTGTGTAGGGCAGGAGGCTGGCCGCCCGAGACAGGCAGAGGATATCTTATTTGCTTGTTTTTCCTTTTTTACTATTGCTGGGGTGTGTGTGTGTGTTGGGAGAGAGCATGAAAGAGAAAAAGAAAGAAATGTAGAAAACGGGAGAGAGAGAGAAAAAATAACGGGGTGGGGGGAGGAGAAGAAAAACAGAGTCTAAAGAGATCGAAATCTTTTGTTGTCCAATTTGGTGGAGGCCTGGAGGATAATTTTAAGCCAGCCACCATGTATATGGTTTTTTCCCTTTTTGTTTACATTTTTTTTCAAGTGTCACCTAGAGCAAATATAACTAGAAAACAATGAACGAACAAACTCCAAAACCCACACGAGTCCAAAAACCGCCTCAGCACAAAGGGAGAGGCCCTGACAACCTGGCTGGTTTGTTCCCACCTCCTCAGTGCACCAATTTTGGTGGTGTTTTGTGTTTGTATATCTGTGTGTGCTTTTTCTTTCCTTCCCTCCTTTCTTCTTTCTTTCTTTCTTTCTTTCTTTCTTTCTTTCTTTCTTTCTTTCTTTCTTTCTTTTTTTCTTTTTCAAAAGCTCAGTCACTTTTTCTAATGTTTTGTATAAGAATCGCTTTGGTCCACTTCAAAGTCTTTAGCTCTACCACTCTCCTCATGCTCAGACCCTGTCAAGGCCTCCGTTCTCTCCCACTTCGCACGGACCGTTTGCACCCTGTCTTCCCTTTCCATGTGCTTTATTTTTAACTGGATCCTCTCCCTCCCTGCCATTACTGCCACACACACAAAAACTCACCTTGAATGGGGACAGGAGACAAGTAATCGTTTTAGTTCCTCCTACAAACAAAAATATTTGCAGATTTTTGTCTGCACAAGATTTTGCTCATGGAGAAACCAAGGCCCAGAGAAGTCAATTATCAAGGCCACAGTGCTAGACAGAGGTCCGGCTAGAATTTGAGTTTAGGTCTGTCTGCCTCCAAATCCCACACTCCTCCTCACATGTGTGGCTTCCCAGTCTCCAGGTCCTGAGAACCATGAAAAGAGAAGTCCCCAATATTTTTGGGAGGAGAAACTGCTTTTGATTTATCCTGGAAGAAGAGAGAAATCGGAAAGAAGGGACTGACTGCAAAAAACAACACTTCTGCATCCCTGCTGCGCCTTTCTCTTTGGACTGGTAACCTTAGCATAACACCCCTCGGCTCCCATTTCTGTCCTTTCTCTGTGGAGTCTGTCTGCCTGCAAAGTGTGTGTTACAAGGGCCTCCCCTGTGGGGAAGGCCAGTCTCTTTCCAGAAAAGTCTATGTCTAGGAGGATAAGTCTATTTAACTTTGTGGTTCAGTCTTAGGAAGCCTAAATTAGTTTCCAACAATTCCATAATAAGTAATAAAGCTGACATTTTGAACCCCATTTACCTGTGTCTACTCTGTCCTTCAATTGGTTTAAAAATTGGGTGGGAAAAATATTATCTATTGGACCCCTTCAAACTTCAATGTTAACCTTTACCAGATGCTTCCTCTGACCCAGTCACGGCACTAGACTTATGCTTGCTAACTTCATCTCGGGATATGTCATCTAGTGGCTATGAAAAAGAAGTGCTAACCTTGTCATTCAATTGCCCATGGATACTGTAAACGCTCATATAAATGACCCAGAAGTCTGAATCTGAGATTTTCAAATCCGGAAATTGGCGTATAGGTGAGTATGAGTAATTCAATTTTGAATGAATAAATATGCATATATTTTTCTAGTAATGCTCCAGAGTGCGAACAGTGTACTCAGAGGCTCTTTAACCCCCTGAAATAAATCCATAGGTTGAATGTCATAGTGACTGCTACCAGCTCGGAAATCAAAGCTTCAGGATCAGCTGGTAGATTCTTACCCTAAGAGACTATTACTGCTTCCCCATATTTTTAGTGTCTCCAAATTCTGGCCTGATAATCGCAACTGGAAGAGTGGGAAATTTGCCTAAATTCAGGAAGAACAAATTCCTGTGGTTGGTAAGTTGCCTTTGGAAGTTCATTTTGTAGTCAAGCCCAGGATACAGGGAGAGTCGGTCCCCAGGCTTCGGAGCCCCTTCCACCCTCTCCCCCTTGGGCTTCCCTGCCCGTTGCCCAGACCACTTGTTCCTCCGTTTGATACAAATGCCCACCTGCCCCAGAGTGGAGAGTCATTTCCTTCTTTGGCTTCCTTCTTGGCATTTTGGTGACCCATTAAGCAAGCGCCTGCAGAGAACTTGAATTCTCGAAAGATAGGCGCCATGCTGCCCTTACGAGGAAACTAGACTTCATAGGGCATGGTAGTTTAATTCATAAATAAATATTGTGTGTGCCACCAGATGGTTCATTAGCCAGTTATTATAACAATCAGCATTTTAGCCAATTAAAAATCTTTCCCAAGACTTTAAAATATGTTGATTGTGGAAACACGAAGTGTCTAAAGACCATGCCTGAAGACCAAGATACACTTGAATGCAAGAGGCAGCTCTGCTTTCAGATGGGAGGAAGCTGGTGGGCGGGGAAGGGAGAAGGAGGAACATCAGCGCGGTGCGGACACCAGAACGAAGATAAAGGACGCTGGGAGAGAAAGACATTTTTATTCCTCTCTAACCTGAGTGCAAGGCATTCTTTCAGTGGACTCAGAGACTGAAGGCATCCTTCACTATACATTTTTGTAGATTCCTCAATGGCAGTGACTCTATCTTGTTGACTTTTTTTTTTTCACTGCTTGGCACAGTGCCTGGCACAATATATGTGGCAATTTCTAGTAATAAAAAATAAACGATACATTTGAAAATCAGAATCACAATCAATTGTTATAAATAGAAAAAAATAAAGTACTATTGTCCTATTTTTGAAACCAGAAACAAATCATGTTAGTGAATTTTGACAGGAGCCAGTGAGGGAGGCTGCTGTGGTCTTGGGCACAATCTGGCTGGGGCAGGAGAGCCTCGCTGGACAAGCACTGGAGTACTCAGACACAGACGGGACGTCGCAGTCAGACACAGTGGTCGGACACAGAGGAAGAGATAGGAACCGTGTTGTACTCATCTTTGTAACCCTGTCACCTTATAACGGTGGCTGTTACGTAGTAGACGCCCAGCAAATGCTGATTAAATAGTTACGCTTTTTATCACCTCAGCATGTGCTAAACCTTCTCATGGGTGGGAGACTGAGAGAATCAAAATTCTGAAATCTGTTCTGAACTTTTTCATTCTCTCCCTGGAGAATACTTTTCCAATGACAATAGCCAGAATGAAGACTTCTCTTCATTTTTACTCGCTGATGAAAGGAATTCCCCAGGGAGGTGCACTCCTTCAACACCAGGAATCGAATGCTTTTCAGGGACCCAGTCCAGGGGACAGCAGAAGGCCAGGGATCCCCACCTCACCAGCTGCCAAAAGGTCTGACTTGCTCCTGGAGGTTCGGAACCCTCTCGTCTCACTGCCTCATCTCCCCGGAGCTGTCCTGACCCCCGCCCCCACACATTCCCAAATCTGCCGCCTCTGAAATTATACTGATACAGTAAAGGGAAAAAAAAACCCAGCAAAAAATAACTTCCCTAGACAATCAGAGCAGATTATTTTAATGAGAGCTTGGAAATGGGAGACAAACAGCACCAAATTAGCCTCGCTCTCATTCGTCAACTGTGTTGGTGAAGACACCAAGCCTTCCCCTGAGTCAGCAGTGGGGGAGCGGGCGGCTGCCTCTGCTTTCAGGAAGCTTCTTTACAGGAGCTCCCACTCTTCTTTCACAGAGCTGCCCATTCCCACTTAGCAAAGTGGTCTCTGTCCAGATTGTTTCAAGGCTGTACAGGTCATGGGAGGGGAAGAAGGTCTCAGAGTCCACCTGTGACTCAAGTAGATGACAGAACCAGGACACTCACATTTCCCAGACTCTGTCCCCGGGCCCTGTCCTCAGATCCGGGAACATCTGGGTAGGCACATTTGAATATGAGGCAGTTTCTCTATTTCCCTCTTTTGTCCGTACTTTCCAGTTTTGTCTGCTGGCGGTCCCTGGGTATTGTCATCGGGAGGTCATCGGCCGGTCAGGGGTGGGCTGCCCCTCGCAATTCACAAAGTATAGAATAATACCAACGCTAGCGCTCCCTTTGTGCGTCTGGATGGCAGAGGCAGGGCTCTGAAACTGGGCCTGGGGTCAGAGTAGTGAGCAGAAAAGGGCTACAATAGATTATTACATTAAGCAAAATGAAATTGTTTTCCTGCTGGAAGGAAGGAAAGTCATTAACTTGGAGGGTCAGTTATCAGGGAAAATGATATCATATTTTCAGTGTGTTTTGGATTGCAATTTAAGGGGAAAAATTGTAAGAGAATTCGATGTGTGGCGAAGGGTGTTGTGTTCATAGCTCGGGGAACTGGGATATGTTGTTTCTTGGCCTGCCACATCTCTTTCTATTTCTTGTTTTCTGGACCTTATCTCACCTACCCCGGCATTCTTTCCTACCTCTCCTAGGGAGGCAATGCGGGGAAGATACTGAGGTGAATTCAAATTCCTCATATTTCCAAAACCTTGAAGGTGGTCCATTTTCAAATTTATACCCATATTCGGGTTTAGCTCTTAGCTTGCAGGGCAATTCAAGGGCCTCCTGCTTGCTTCTGTTACTTTAGGGGTCACCAGGTAAGAATAGTTTGGTTAGAAAGGGGGTCAGGTTAGCCCAGGAAACAAGGGGATGTTTATAATAGAAGTAAATAATAGGGTTACTCATTAACCCTATTATTTCAGAAAATGTTTTTGCTGAGCACTTACCATGTATGAAATACTGAATGCCATGCCATGGAAAACGTAAAGATAAATGCGACCTACATTTTCCCCTAAGAAATTCATAATCTAGGTGGGCAGATAACACACACACTATGGGGTAACCAACACATACCAGGCAGCCCATGGCCACAGTCACTGAAGAAACTATCTTTTTAATTGTTATCCTCTCACACCCTTAACACAATCCCAGTCCTTTCATATCCATCTAGGGAATAAATTAATTTTAGTTAGATGTTTAGAGTATAAGAGCCTACTTTGTGGAGGTCTGTTAATTTATAAGTCTACTAATCACATTACTTTAGTATAACTACATTGTCCAATTTGATAGATAAATTTAGAACTGAGTAAAGAACCCACTATCTTAGTGCTATAAGCTCAGTCCTTCCTAGCCCAGGACATTTTGTTATATGGTTCCTGAGAGGTGCACTTTTTCTTTCTAGTTCTGTGCTGTTTTAGTTAAGAGGACAATCCACTCTAACCTTAAGATACATTGAACCAAATAGGGCAGAAATTAAGTAAGTGGTACAGAGTGGACAGGATACTGTTCCACAAAAATCATGTAGGAACCTAGGCTGGCTGCTCAGCACTTCCATTCTCAACGTGGGGCTTCTGTGTTGGGGTCCAAGGTGGCTACGCCAGATGTCACCACATCTCAACAACAGAGCAGGAGCAAAAAAGAGTGCAGGAAAGTTGTTACATCATAAAATCCTGAGTTCAATTATATATACAGCACTTCCATTCTCGTTATATTGGCCCAAACTTAGTAACATACATACCTAGCTGCAAGGAAGGCAGTAAAATGTAGTTTCTAGCAAGGAATTCATCTGTCCAAGTAAAATTTTGAGATTCTATTACTGAAAGAAAGAGGGAAAAGGAATATGGGGATAAAATAAGTTCCCTCTTTCATGCCATTTCTTACCACACTCTGACTAACCAAAACTTTCTATCTCTATTATCATCAATAATGATAAATAAATTATGTTCTTTTTTCCTCTGGGGACATAATGCCAAATCTAGAACCTGAAAGAAAGGCAGGGTCATCCAGCCTCTTTAGTTCTTAACCAAGCAGAATATCTCCTGAATTAATTTGAGTCCTTGAATCTTAATAATGTACCAGAACCCTCAAAACTCTCTATGACTTTCTACTCGTTAATCAATCACCTTTTTATTTGCTGAATTTATATTGGGACTTATGAAGTACCCTATTTTGTGCTGACATCAACAGAGAAATCTAGGTCATGCCTTCAGGGGTCCTCCATTTCCACAACTATACCTGTTCTTTGCTAACTCCTTTGTTCTCACTCAGATCCTATCTCAATCTGCACTTGGCTCTTCTTGCTGGGAAAGGCCTACTTAGTCTGGGAGTTAGTCTGGAGATGTAAGGCCAAATCAGGAACCTGAAAGAAAAACAGGTAGCAGAAAGTGAACATTATTTCAGATAGAATGGCACATATCAAAGCCCTGACATAGAAAAAAATTGGTGTGTTTGAGGGACTGAAAGAAAGGCAATGTGACAAAGACACAAATTCAATAGCCACAAGCCACGAAGGCGGGGAATACAGGGGGTGACGAGGCGACAGCAGAATACATAAGCTTTGTAAAATGAAAACCTGCTAGAATAACTTACTTTAACTTATGTTTTAAAGTTCACTTTGTTTGGGGGGAAAAGGCAAGAATGGAAGAAGAAAAATACTAAGTAGAAAACAACTGTCACATTCTGAAGGAATGAAGTGGCTTAGACCAGGGTGGACATGGTGATGGAGAGGGTCATGGTGTCTCGTGGACTAGGCTTTGGGTAAAATTCACCTTCCACCTGTTTCTCTAAATAAAGCTTTACTGGAACACAGCTACTTCCACTCATTTTTATATCGTCTATGGCTACTTTCTGTCTTCAATGAGAGAGACATAAGTAATAGCAACAGAGGTTATATTGCCCATGAAACCTATAATATTTACTTTCTGGCCCTTTATAGGATCTGCTGTGGCCTGCTCTAAACAATAGTTTTAAAGGGTATGCAATATACAGTGGAAGCTAGTCAACTTGTCTGCTCAATAATTTTTTTCTAGGTTTTTTTTTTAATCTTCTCTTTGATACACAATGGAAACCTTTCCCTTTCAGCAGCTTGGGGCCAGAAATGGAAGACTTAAGAATATCTGTGAACCGAGGAAACACTGAATGAGTAGGAAGGAAAAACAGACAGCTACAACCATGCTAAATTGAAGGGACCAACTATGGAAAGACGTCATGCTTATTGATATTTTTTTCTATTAGAAATATCTATAGTATGTCCACACCTTCAGATATTTTTGTATTTTTACATACAAAATGTAAGAGCTTAAGCCCAGCACACTGAAGTAACAATCTACCAATTATTTTCTTGCTCAACTAACATCACTCGCAACCCTATTATGGCTAGAAGGCTTTTTAATAAAACTGTTTATAAAGATTACAAAATAAACCTATGGAGCAGCCTCCTCACCACTTCCATCTGTTTCCCACCAGTTTCTCTCCCTTTCTTAGAGAGCAGGTTTGAGTTTCCAACCAGGTGCCTCTTTAGAGCTCTCACAGAAAGCAGCTGAAGGTAGCAACCTCCGTCTACCCGCTACGCAGCAGAACGCCAAGGAGCCGCTTTCGCAAATGAAATGACATTGAAGTACCCATGATTGTGACTCCTTCTTCAGAGAACATCCTTCCAGTCAAGCCACCAGTCTCATTGCATTAAAGCAGAAATTCAGGACTAATCTTAAACCTTCTATGTTAGCCTGTCCTGCAGGCTATAATCTCTGTATTAAGAGTATTGGTAGCTTGCCTTTCTTTTAGGCCAATAGCCATTATTTTCCCACCCAAAGTAGTGAGAGTCCCTTTTTGTCCAGGAAAAATCACTCTAAGTTAATTCAGAGGGTGATTGGTGTGAGAAGGGAGACAGAATCCCTTAGCCCAAAGAGAGATTAAGAAATCCAATGAATGGACACAAACACAAATGATTCTGGCCAAATGGAATGCTGGGAGCTCATGCCTGGGAGGATGGTGAGCTGAGGAACTGCTCAAGAATCCAGATCACTGAGTTCCTGGGAGTGTGGGCTCTATGTTGCCCAAGGGATCCTGTCAAAATGCATATTCTGTTTCACAGATCTGGGGTGGGGCCAGAAATTCTGCACCTCTTAACAAGCTCCCAGGTGATGCCCATGCCATTGGTCCATGGGCCACACATTGAGTAACAAGGACAAAGGATTGAACTCTAAAGTCCACATGGATGTGGAGTCAAGATTTCCCATTTAGAGTCTAAATCATTCATCACTGCTCATAGGAAGTCATGATGTGTGAGATTTCAGAAAGAGAGAACAGATTCAGGAAAGATGCTACCAAGAATTGGGTTAAAATATAGTAAGTTTGTAGTGGAGATGGGATTATCTACAAAAAAACCAACAGGGGATTTTTGCCCGAAATTCAGGCAGAAAGGTGGGTCCACAAGACTGTCCACAACCAGAGCCCGAGCCAGGGAAGCAGGAGCACTAGAGGGCTAAACCCAGTGCAGCGTAGGGCTGAGCGCTGGAGGTCGACTCTCAGGACCCTGAATGGGAAACCTGGGTCCAGTGCTCCGAGACTCTTGTTTCTTGTCTGTAAAACCTTACCTCATGTGCTTTAGGCTCTGATCCCTAGCAGCAGACCCCAAGATGATGATGTGTGTGAAAGTGATTTATTATAGTGAAGGTTACCCCAAGCTAAACAGGTAGGGTTACAGAGAAGTGGGATGACCGCAGAAGGGAAGAGAGCCAAACAAGAAGCGAAGTTCTATGAAAGAAACTGCAGCTCAGTCCCACAAGGGAGCACTGCAGATAGAGTAAGTTGTAAACCTCGAGTCTCCCAAACTGGGGTAACTGGATCCTTTATATCCTCAAACTCATCAGTCATTAAGGGCTGCCCCAAGAGATATAAATTCTCCCACACTTCTGGTTTTCGGCATCCACAAAAAAGAAAGCTCTAGAGTCCAAGAACAGCCCTACGACCAGAATCACTGGATGGTTGTTGTGTGAGAGGAAGTACACCTGAAATCCTTTGCACGAAAATGGTAAACAATGAAGCGGTCCAAAGGTATATGAGAGGTGCTCTGACACTCTGTGAAATCATTCTTTTGTATAGTTTCTGGCAATCCTAAATTATCAGTAAAATCTCCCTTTACTATATACGCTGTATAATCACGCTGTATCTGAGAACAAGGACAAAGAAGGACAAAAGGGAGCCAGGCACCCATCTCGTGGTGCACTAGGCATGGACAAACTTCGCAAACACAGCACGTCATTAAGCAACCTGGAACCCAGGGAGTGAGTCACCTAAATGACCAGAAATACCAAGCGCCAGCTATTGATGTTGACCAAAAAGCAACCTCATGAATGTTCCTTTCATTTCAGGGATTCATGGGCTCAGATTCAGCGTAGAAAGTGTGTTTCTAGCTGAAAGGGGCCATACTTCACTGCTTGTGGCTGGCTCATGGAGTGGATAACCTCTCTGGGCTCCATTTTCTCATCTTTAAGGTGAGAGGTCCTCTAGCTCTAAACTTTAATGATTTCACATACCACCAAATACAAGATGTACACACTCCACAAGTACTAAGCCACATTCTTCACAGACATCCTTAAAGTTAGGTATTTTCCTTCCTCGCTAAACCAGTGTCACAGATAGTGTATCTGTTTCCTGCATCTGTCCTTTGCAGGTACATATGGCACCAACCCAGGCTGGCTCCTTGTAGCTATTCATGTCGCATAGTCCTCCTAACTGTGATTGAATAGTACGTGTGTGTGTGTGTCTTTCTCTCTCATTTTTTGTGCATTGAAAAACCACTGAAGTCCCTTCTTACTCTGATTCTGGAGATTATAACTTTCAGGATGTATGGGTTAAGAGGTGAGATGAGAGGCCAAAAAAATGTACTCAGGCAAGATTTTGATGCTACTAATAACTCACCAAGATACGGATAAGACCATTTTTGTAAGCAATGAATTGGCTCATTTAAAATTCCTTTGTTTTCATTCTAGAAGAAAGAAAAAGGAAGAAAGAAGAAAGTCAAAAGGATGAAAGAACAAAAGAAGCTCCCCATAGAAAGATGGGATCTGCTGCGAGCACATTTACGAGATGGTGCCAAGTGCCCAGGAGACAGAGGGTCTCTGCTTACTGCATCATAAATAAAATGGGAGAGAGGAGCAAGGTTGCAGAGAAGTCAGACGTGGACTTTCCTGCCTCATCTGGTAATGCAGCTAGGAACACAGTTTATCTAACTAAAACGTGGTAAAAGATTGGAATCAAGCCTTCAACAGACCCCTCCCTAACATGGCGGGGTGCGTAGGCATTGTGCGGCCAGGTGGGTGGCTGTTCAGTGATATGGGCACACCAGGCAGCAAGTAGGAATGCAGACTGTCAGGTGAAGGGAGCAAGAAGGTTTTGACGACCTATTCTAGAACATTGGTGTGTTCTGAGCAGGCATGAGTTTGAGATCCAGGTAAGTAATTTGCTGTCAGTATGGAAGACAGATAGTGGTAGAGTGAGATCAGAGGACCCTGATTACATCGCTGGAGCCAGTCGGCAGGACCCAGTCCCAGGGTGGTTTTGGGAATCAGCACACCTGTCCTGGGTGGCCTCAGGGTGTGGAAGAGGAATTGATGAGAGAAAGGGCAATTGCCGATTATTACTATCTTAATTTTCTAGGGCTGCCATAACAATGTACCACAAACTAGGTGATTTAAAACAATGGAAATTTATTCTTTAACCTTCTGGAGACTAGGAGTCTGGAATTTAGGTGTCAGCAAGGTTGTTCCTTCTGGGACACTAAGGGAGAATCTTCTCCATGCATCTCCCAGCTCCTGGTGGTTGCCGGCAGCCCTTGGCATTGCTCGGGCTGCAGCTTTATAACCTCTGCCTCTATCACCTCGTGTTGGCCTCCCTGTGTGTACCTGCGTCTCTGTTTTCTCTTCTTATAAAGCCATAAGTCATTGAACTGAGGTCCACCCTAATTCGGTATGACTTTATTTAATTTAAATTATTGTATCTGCAAAGACCTTATTTCCAAATAAAGTCCAGCGTTCTGCATAGACATGAATTTGGGGGTAGAGGATGGCAGAAGTGGGGGGTGGGGTGTGAGGAGAATCACTTTTCAATGTAATGCAGTTACCAACAAAGACAGAGGCTCAACGGAACAATACAGAAATATGTGACAGTGCAAGGGGACGAGTCTGTGCTCTGGTTGGGGGAACAAGGCTGAAGCCAAGTTATAACCATCAGATATGGCAAAGCTATGGCTTCAAGGCTGATGATGAAAGCCATGGAATGGTGACTCCAGTCTCATGTTTTAAGAAGTAAACCCAATGGCTACTTTGCGATTTTAGCCTGAACCAGACAGGGTTCAGCTCCCAAGGAAAGATCCTATTTATAACATTCTTTCCTCCCCAAATTCTGGTCCAATCCAGAAGGGTATCGGCTTTTTTCCATACCACCCATCCTTTCTTCATAAGAACAGCTACTGTACTGGGACATCTCTGCTAATCTGAAAATGCCGGAGTGCAGCAGAGTAGCCACGGTGGAATCATGGGGCCTTTTACAGTTTACACAACACACCCCTATATCACTGGATCCTTTCGGTAGCCCTGTGATGTAAGGGCTATGATTAACCCATTTTCCAGAGGGAAAAACAAGTTATGGCTGGAAATAAGTTGAACCAGGGCTAGTATCCAAAACTACCAATTCCAAACTCAGTGATGTGCTATTTTCTCACATCACACTTCATGACAGTAGAAGAGAAGAAACTCAAAAAAACGAAACGAAACAAAAAAAGAACTTAGTCAGGCTTAGAAGCAGGTGAACCCACGTTGATTACTTTTCACTTTGCTTCAAGGCAAAGTTCAGTTACAGCCCTGAGGTGGGATTGACGGCCACGATGTTGAAATCAAGGAGGGCTGGACTGCAAACTCTGTTTCCAAAGGTAGCTGCCTTGATCACTTAATTACAGGAGGGTCACACTCTGTTTCTTGTTGTCTCCAAGACACTTGCAATTGTGTCGTTTTCTTGGCTTTTCGTTCCATGAAAGGCTTTTTCATACCAACCCCTCCTGTCCCTCAGGAGCTGGACAGGAAGGGAAGAAAGTGGTGTAACGGGGAATCTGTGAACGCGGTTCAGCGTCGTCTTCCCCTGTGAGCTCAGTTTCAATTGCTTTTGCCGCCCCTGGTGAGGTGCCTGGATAACTACCTGAGTGGAACGTACGGAGTGTCTTTTAATCCCATTATTACTCACCAAGGTACAGAAGCCACAAGTCTGGCACCTCAGTGCCTCACTCATTTAAAATGCCTTTTGCTACCTTTTCAAAAAGAAATTTATTTCAATGACAGAAAGAAAGAATGAACTCAGTAGATGAGGAAACAAAAGCAGGCCCCCAGTGCTACAGAGGCAGTGCCAGCCGGCGGGGAGTCGCCAACGAGGAGCAAGCAGGAGCCAAAACGGTACACGACTTGCTCTTGATTTCAGAGAAGCTCAGTTCTCTTCTCAAAGGCATCGAGGGCTGGCTTCAACTGCCTCCCAATCTTTAGCAAGAGAAGCATAAAGTGGCTGTCGGAGATAAAACACCCATAAAAATTTGCTAAACTGCAAAGACAGGAATGGCACCTTTATAACATTTATGCCAAAACACTGGGCATGGAAATGTGCCTGGGCTACACCCCGTAGCAGAGTAACTTGGGAGGGAATTTGATCCAGGCTACTCAAGGACTGTGCTGACTTTCTAAACTATTGGGAAAAGAAGAGAGGTCAGCCTCAGTGACTACCAGCACTCCCGTGAGGGGCCGCTGATGACAGTGAGCCCTGCTCTAGAAATCTCTGCCATGCTATCTTGCCTGCCCTCACTGCTCCTCCGACTACCCCTCCCAATCAGCACTTTCTCTTCACTCACTCAAGCTGCGTGGGAAACACAAGAGCACTCAGTAGCACTCTAAGCCCTTACTTCAAATACCAAATGTGACTCATCTCAACAATTCTAGACACTTAGGCCATCCTCTGATGTGGATGAGGACATAGGACACATGGGACTAAAAGGAGGAAGAGAATAGAAACTTAGTGCAGGAAACCGCCCCCCTTCCCAACCCTGCTCATTTTTGTTTGTTTGTTTGTTTGTTTAATTTTAACTGTCATGAGGAATAAAATAGATTTCACTCCTTCGATTTATCCTTCCCTTCTAGCCAGTGTATGTTCCTCGTCCTCTCTTCACACCTTCCTCCCTCAGCCCTCCATACCCCACAAGTGACACTTGCATTAACGTCTGCCGGCAGTCGAGTCTCTTTTGGTACAAAAGGTCTTTTCAAAAGTGGATATGCAACAGCTTAGCAAGGTTCAAAATTAAGGACTTTGAAGGAACTGATGGCTTTCGTCTTTAAGGATCTGAGAATGTCAGTGCCTCTCACTGTGTCCTTGATTCTGGGAGAGAGGGGGAAATATGGAGGGAGTCTCCTTTCAATGGGCCATCAGTAATAACCAGACTGTTTAAAAGTTCATGAATAAGAGATTGTATATAATCTCTGTGTTATGAATTATGCACCGGCTGTGGACAGAAAAGAGATAGGCAACTTCCCACTTGACTCACCTCTGCCAGTTTCACCTTCACTCCTGCAAGGCAGCATTCATGATATCTACTTTAATCTATTAAAAAGGAGTTGGTCCAGGGAAAGAGTCCTGCTAAGATCAAACATCCTTGACTTTGGTGAACTCATATAATTCTTAAAATTTCTTTCCCTTGATACTTAATTTCACATCACCTAAACTAATTTCCACTTCAAAACTCCTGACAGAGACTTCAAATTGCAAATCCTAGTTGTTAACCAAGGGGGGAAAAAAAGAAAAATGGGAAAAGTGGCCAGTTAAAAAGAAGTGGGCAGAGAAAAGGGAGAGATGTAGAAATAGCTTATACGATGACCAGTGAATATATTTGATAAACATCTGGATTTAGAGTAAATTCAGCTGCCGCCGCAAAAAAAGCAGTTGCTAAATCTTTTGAATAAACACGAGTCGCTCTATCTCAGACATACGCCACTTCTCTGTGAGCCATATCTTCCATAAAACACCGTAATCTGTCCCCTCTCCCATTTCAGCTCTGATATTAAGCTGAGTACCTCAGCAGCAGTTAGAAGCTGCACATAGTTCTGCATCGAACGAGTCTTGCATGAACCTGATGGGCCCAAGGCTGCGAAGCCTGTTCTGGCTAGTTGCCGGCGCCGGCACCCTGAACGCAGTTTATTCATCCTCGGGAGCCTCAGGAAACCAACTCTTCAGGGAATTGTCTTTGGAATCAAGCTTGTTATGATGTTTACAGCAGATAGAGCTTTTTCCTGTACTGCTTTTCCGTGTAATGGAGACAGAAGTGATGGAGACAGACTAGAAAGGAGATGGAAATGGTACCAGCTAATTTGCCATGGCCTTATAATATTTCAGAACTCAAGATAATTTCAGGGATCATTTCATCTCATCCTGATTCCAAATAGAGCTGCCCCTACAATGTCTCAAACAAGTAAGAGTTGTCCATATTGTTAAAATCAAAACAAAGGAATGAGAGTGATAGAGACTGAATATTTGTGCACCTCACCCCTTCTTCCTCCAATTCATATGTTGAAACCTACTCCCCAGCACAGTGGTATTTGGGAATTAGGCCTTAGGGGGGTTATTAGGTCATGAAGGTGGAGCCCTCATGAATGAGATTAGTGCCCTTATAAAACAGACCTTTGAGAACTCTTTTACCCTTTCTGTCATGTGAGGATGCAGCAAGAAGACAGCCACCTATGAAGTAGGAGGCAGGCTTTCACCAGACACTGAATCTACTAATGCCATGATCTCAGACTTACAGTCTCCAGAACCATAAGAAATACATTTCTGTTACTTATAAGCTACACAGTCTATAGCATTTTGATTATCGCAACCTGGACAGACTAAGAGAGAGATTAATATTTTTGAGTATCCAATATGTATCAAACTCGATGTAAAATATTCACCCTGACCAGTGAAACATAAATGGTTATAGAAGTAAAAACTGAATTTCTGGGAGCCCAGTGGTTTTCTCTCATCCTACAGCCAAAAAGCCTCAGTGTTTGGGGTCTGACTGGTCTTGTGTCAAAGGCCAAGTGTTTTCAGAAATGCTGTGACCTCTGCCCCAAGAGAATTCTCAGTCTTGCTTAGAAAGCCATACCACTGTCTGTCTTACCAGCTAAAACCAAAAAGTACTTTCTTATATCTTGCCTGAATTCTTAATGCTTAATTTCCCCACTTCTACCTCCCCTCTGATTTAGCTCCAATACATTTTTTAAAAGAGGAGTACCATCCAATCCTTTTGGGACTATTGCTTCTGTCATCACATCGTTACAGGCATCAATTAGGATTGAATTAGGGTTAGGACACTGTATGAGGGCAAGGTTGAAAGGAGGTAGAATTCTGTCTCATTGTCAAAAGTAGTATGCTCTCTAGCTGAAAAAGCCTTTTTGTAAATTCAGGTAAAATGAGCTATATTACCCATACCCTATGCTATAATCCACTCTGTCTCCCAGGGGCTCCCCATTACATATTGAATATTTTGGGGTTTTCTTTAGAGCCTTTAATTATCAAATAGTGTTAAGGGAAAGAGTGTGTAATGAGGAAATTGGCAGGCATCCCAGAGTGATCTGAAGGGCTGGGATTCAGAATGCTAAACCACCATTTAAAATGTAAGTAATTAAAATTAATTAAAAATCATTAGACAAACCTTAATTTCTGCAATTTCAAGGTGTAACCCAAGTCACCAGAGCTCATAAAAAATGTGCAAGCTGTTGCACCTACGCGATGTATTTCCATGACCTGAGCATGGACTAAAGAACTGAGCTGGGAGAAGCTGGGTCAGAGCACTATGGTGAGTCAAAACCTGTGTTCAAAAAAATAAGTAAACACCCATGCATATGGATCCCGGACTGACATGGCACTGTTTGATCCACTCACCTCTAGTCATTAATCAACAATATTTATTCTGTTACTCTCCAGTGCTCAGTAATCCCTGAGGGCTCTGCTATTGCAAGATGGAGGGGGTGGGGCAAGGGTAGGCCATAAACCAAGAATAACACAAATGAAACAATATGGAAGAATGCATCATTCGTTCATTCATTCAACACACATTTTAGAGCTCCTACCACTGTAAAGACAATCATTATGCCAGGGTATATGGTTACAGTGTCCTTGCCTTCAATATCTACAACCTGCTACATACAGTCAGGACTAGTTGAGGGGTAAAGATTGTTATTACTCATGGATTTAAGAATGAGCTAGATGTGTGTGTGTCTGGAGTAGGCTGATGAGAGTAGAGATGTTTATTTGGAATCAATGGGAAAAATCACTCCTGGCAATCTTGTGATGGGCAAGATGAGATAAGGAAAACCTTCATAACCAGGAATTACTTCCCTGTAATCACTTCTTAGACAATTGAGATTCAATATCATAGACACTTTAGACAAGAAGTGACCCAAAGAGGTCATGGCCTCCATTTCGGCACCACAAGCAAATGAGAACATCAGTTATATAATTTCTACACCACCTTCCAGTTAAAGTGTCATCATGTTTATTGCACTGAGAATAGATGGTCCAGATGAGCATGTTCTTTGTACAGATTGGAGAATCTGAAGGGTTAGGAAATTAAACTATAGTCCTCACTGAAAGAACCAGGGACATTTATTCTGAAGAAGAGAATAATGGCTACTTTCAAACACTTGAAGAAACATTTAAGTAAGCAGAATGGTTCTTATATATTATTTTGTTTTTGACTTAAACCCATAGAAAATGAAAATCTGACACTGAAATATAAAGAACTGAAACAAGAAAAATAAGAGAGAGAGAATGGAAGAGAGATGCTCAAATGCAAGCAGTAATGTTCCAACAAACAGGGCAAGCTCTCCCTTCCCTATCACAGGCAGATGTGATGGGCTACCCAGAAATTCTGCAGCTGAATGGGTCGCTGTTTGAAAAACATGCACTGGAATCTAGAATGAGGATTAACAATAGGATGACTGAAATTAAGGGCTAGAGTTTGATTCGGCATAAGGAAGAATTTTCTAATTAAACTGATCTGCACAGAAATGGGATGCTCTGCGATGAAGTAATTCCTGTATCTTTGAAATGGTGAAACAATAGCTAGAAAGCCACTGTCAAGCAAGCCATAAAAGTATTTCCTGCACTGAGGAAGGAGAAAAATGATATTATCGCAAATTTCTTTTCAATGTCTAGGTTCTAGGGAGTCTGTGTGGTGCTCTAAATAATATTTTGAACTAGTGAGAGGCCCAAGAACTGAACCCACATCTTGACCTCTGGATCCTGGAAATTTTGGGTACTAGAGTGAGTTAGGTGTCAAGGAAAAGTGTGAATGCAGGATTTTGCCCAGAAGCAAGAGAACAAAGGAAGTGCCTGTCCATCCCACTGTGTGGTCTATGCTGGGGAGACCCTACTATCATCAGAATCTTCCTACCAGGACCTAAGAAGGAAGCTGATGAGGATGGGCCTTTCCTGCCATGTGAGAAGGTCCCAAACACAGGACATCTGCTTCTTGATTTGAACCTCATAAACACTTTTAAAAAGAGTTTACCGTGCAATGTCTGTGATCCCAGTGTCTTTTGGGCCACTACCCTCCTCCTGAAAGTGAATACAGCTACTTTCACATGAGTGATTTTTATGGGTTGAAGTCTATCCTCAAAAAAAAAAAAAAAGAGAGACGTTGAAGTCCTATTTGGAAATAGGGCCACTGTAGATGTGATCAGCTATGATTAGGTCATATTGGAGTGGGGTAGATTCCTAACTCAATATGACTGACGTCCTTATAAGAAAACAGCCAGGTGAAGAGAGAGACACAAGGGGAAGCCTTGTAAAGAGGAGGATTACAGTGTTGCCTCTACAAGCCAAGGAGGGCCAAACATTGCAGGCAATACCAGAAACTAGGAAGAGCCAAGGCATGCTTCCCCTGTAGGTTTCTGAGAGGCCATGGTCCTACCGACACTCTGACTTCAGGCTTTTAGCTTCTAGAACTGTGAGACAACTTTCTATTGTTTTAAACCACCCAAAGTTTGTGCTCCTTTGTTACCTCAGTCCTAGGAATTTAATACAGTGACTCTCGTCATGAGGACCTCGGTTACACAGAAACAATTGTTACTTTCCCTAACAGGTCATGTCATAGGACCTGTGATGGGCACAAAGTTGGCAGGTGATTATCTCTGCTTTGCATCTCACCTCCTGTGTTGTAGCAAGATCATCCTGCTAAATCTTGAGAATGTTGGCAGACAAGAGAGCAGAAATGAGTGTCAGAGGAACTGGGCACTATCTTGAAGCTGGTCTCGATTTAATTGACATAGGTGCTTCATCATTTTGGAATTTAGTCTAACTGTCTGCAAGATGGAGATGATACTCTTGTTATACCGTTCACCCTTCTTGTAGTCACTTCTTATGGGTGATGTGAGGGCATGAAATGGTGACACATTCTCTGAGATGCTTAGACAGAAGTATAGGGAAATCCAACGCAGGCATTTCTGGGCTGGTTAGGAAGGGCTGGGGCCCAGGACCAGGCCAGAAGGATGGACCTGGAGCGCTGTTCAGGTCAGAATCAGGGGCCCAGTTAGTAAAGAAGAAAGGACACATGCATACCATGAATCCAGGGAAGAAAGCAAAGTTCAGACTTTAACATGTCAGGCCAGCCAAGAAGGAGCAGCAGCAGTACAAAGTAAGGGGCAATTCATCCTGGTTAGCAGGTAGCTAGCCAACTGGAAGGGGTATGGACAAAAGCAAAAACGGACTATTCAAGCAGGAAAAATGGGCCATTCTATGGCCTAAGTGGAAAGATTAGAGTCAAACGGAGGAGCTGAACAGTACTTGGGGTTCTGTGGGTGCTGGTGAAAATAAGAAAACTGGGTTTAATCAGTGCTCTTCAGATGGAACAGTTTGTCTTCTATCCAGGTTTTAAGAAGCCTTCTTGGTCTGTGTCAGTGAGGCCCAGAATATCATGCAGATTTTAATTCTAAGAGATTAAGTAATTAGAACCTTGCATTCAGCAGAAACATGATGAAAATAGTTTTTCCAACTATAATGTTTCTTCAGGGTAAGACAGTGCCTGTGGGGAGTGGTGGTTGGCACAGGCATTCCACACCAGGGCTGGACCCTCCAGTTTATCCTATATTGAACTACATTGTATGTCTTAGAACAACAAACACAAACCGCTTTCATACCTTGGAAAAAACAAAACAGAAGCAAAAATCCATTGCAGTTTGAAAAAAGGCTGAAATTCACCGTCTTTCTGTGTTATTTCCTCATTGGAGCTTGAACCTACTTATTTACAATTGGTGAGCTTCAGATTTTTCAATCTACCAAATTGTAGTAAGTACCAGTCCAACAAGGCCTGAGGTTAACACACCTCAGGAGAAGCGAACATCTGCCGTAAGCTCCTCCTGTGTGAGGCTGGCATTGATGAGGGAAGGACTTGAGCTGAAGTGGGTGCCATGTATGTAAAATGGGACCCAGAGAGTTCAGTGAGAAGCCACAATCAAACCGGACAGAAGCTGTAGTATTGGAGTCCGTTGGTAGGAATGTTTTTCATTTTATCAAAAGAGACAATGAAAAAGATTTTCAGGAATGAAGACAAAGAAGCTAAGTGCTCTCCCTAGTGTCTCTCCTCTGGACACATCTTCTTTCCTTCAGAGCTCACTTAATATTTAAGATGAAGCAACGTATTTTTTGTTAGTAAAAATTAGATATATTTTAGCCAATATAATTGTTGGCTAAACAATTCACTCCTGCAGTTGAGTTGTGTTTTATGGCCACCTGCCAATGACATAATTTGTTGAGTGTCACTGTATGCTAAGTACTCCTTGTGTGCCACCTCATATAATGATGCTAATAGCCCTCTGGTATAGATATTAACATCTTCATTTCATTAGAAGAGAAATTTAATCCTCCATACGGTTAAGTCACACGCATGCTTAACAAACAACCGGAATTGGAAACCAGGATGATCACAAATGAAAAATAATCTCTAATGGTGGGATTGGAGCCTAGTCATGAATGAATTGTAAAGTACTTTTGGACAGAAAGAATTTCCTGATAAGAAACAAGTCCGAAGGGTGAAAAGAAGGAAGAAAGAGAAACGAACCAACATGCACTGTGTGTCCCCTCTGTGGGGGACTCTTGACACACCTCTCATTCCCATCACACCAGGCTTGCTTGGCACTCAGTGCTGGCACTTTCTTTGCTACTCCACACTGCCTCTCAGCAACAATTGTGATCCCACTTTGCCTTCTGCTTTTTCACCCCACCCTACCTCTGTAGATGCCCAACTGACTTCCTAGAAAGTGGGTAAGCCATAGCAGATAATAATCCAATATGACATTTTATTGTTTGCTTTCCAGGTGTCAGTCTCTGTGTTGAGCTCGGTGTGTGCCTTGTTTCTTTTAGTCCTAAAAATCTAAAATAATGAAGATGGTAGTATTATCCTCATTTTATGGACAGTATTGATTGCTACCATATTTTTTCTCTATCTTATTCCCCCATTGCATGAAAATATTTCCCCATGAATTCAGGGGTTATAACCTGGAAAGAAGTACAAGTTCTCCTAGAAGTAAACCTGTGAACACAAATACAGCTCCCCATTTCCCCCACTTGATAATACTTCCTTTTGTCTGCAACTGTCCTACTTATCGTTCATTCATAGCAGCCTCAGAGTCAGTGCACAGGCGGGGTGCTGAGATAATTTAGAATTCTCATAGGACAGAAGATAATGAGTATTGTAAGGCCTGCCGGGGGCAGTGGATACCACCTGACTGCCTTTATTAGGGTGCTGATAGGGCTGCCCTGACCCCCCCGTCGGGACTGTGTTTGAAAGGGGATCCTGACAGGCCTGCGGAAAAAGATGAAAGAGGCGACAGGGCCAAGGGCCAATGGATCAGTTAATGTGCAGGAATAAACTTTATAGCTCCAGGGCAAGGCCACCGTAAACCTTCTCCACGCCGCACAGTGCAGGTTGCGGTGGAGGCCACATGCCTAGGATGGAAGTTTTCCTTGGGACCCTCAAGGGAACAGATCTGCCTGTTCTCCGCCTGCCTTCTCCGTGCCCGGCAAGGAGAACCCACCGCTCCTGAGCTCTGTAGCAGCTATAAAGTTTGAAACGAGGTCCACGGTTCTCAGAGGGAGGCTCGGTGGACTCAAGGGGCCCAGGCAGCTCCATGGGATGGAACTTGATCCCATGGAGGCTGCTGCCTGTAGATAAGACCAAGTGACACATTCGAACAAGTTTGAAACAACTTTTAAAGGTCATCCCAACCATGTCCCTGTCTCTTCTTTGAACCATTTCAAAAGCATTTCAGACTGAAAAGTTCTCCTGTTTTCAAAACCTGTCAAGTATAAAATTGTGTGTGAGAGTTTACCTTAACAGCTTAGATGACCGAGAAAAAAAGTTTCCTTAAACCTAACCTTAGTCACTCGTTCTTTTAGGGACACAGGCTGTTTCCTCTCATTCTACCTTCTGGAGTGGTGAAGGGTGTTTCACTGACGTCTTGAATCATTTAGAGGAATTTAGGATTCAATTAAATACAATAAATATTTATTGAGTTCCTGTGTGCCTACCTAATCCTGAAATGGGGCCGAGAGGGTCACAGAGTTGATAAGACTGGCTTTCTCCTACTCTCAAGAAGCTCTCCGTCTAGGGAAGGAGGAAGAGTCTCACATCACTAACTGTGCAGAATGTGGTAAATGCCATAATAAGGCCACGATAAGAGGGATTTGGAGCCACTGATTTTACCTGGAACCAGGTAATTCCGTGGTGGGGACAAGGACACCTGGGAGAGCATCTGCATCGCATCAGTGCCAAACAGGATGGAGACAAAAGTCTGGGTGAGCTGTGGCTCAGGTGTCTGCCAAGAGCAGGAAGCCGGCAGAAGAGGCCTCAGCCAGCTGTGGCTATAAATTTGGATTCTTGCCTCAGCGCTGGCACTCACTGAGCCCTCCCTGCACGCCTCGGTCTTCCTATGTAGGATTCATTCCTCCCATCCTCCATTCATTTGTCTAATTAATATATATTAAACAATACCTACTGTGTTTCTGGCCCTGAGCTATGTCTGGGGAATTCAGCTGTGAGCAAGGAGGATAGAGGGGAGGATCTTTATCTTTGGGGACATAGAAATAAGAATGATTAATTAACAAATATGTTTTGAGCATAATCAATGGTGCAAAATATTGCAGAGAGGAAGTGCTGTGAAGGGCCCTGAAGGATCTAGCAATGTAGTAAAGGCAGTAGTGTGACAATCTGAGGTCGCCCCAGAATGCAGTTCCACCCTTGCCCTGTCCCTTCACTGTCTGTCACTGTACGTTGCTTTATTTTCCTTCATTGTACCTTCACATACCTTATGTTACATTTCACTGTTTATTGTCTGTCTCACCTGAATGGAAACTCTGTGAGGGTTTTGTCTTATTCAGTGTTCTAGGTACTTATTCTTAGTACCTAGAATCATAGCTGGCACATTATAAGCATTCAGTTTGTTCTACCTACCTACCTACCTGTCATCTCTCTACTTATTTAATTATAGTAGCCTAGAAAAGCAAATGAATTTTTAGAGTCAAATAATTATTTCAAGTCTTCATAGAAAGAAGTAAGCATGTGAAAAGGTGAAAAACAACAATATACCTGTTAGAAAGGCCAAAATTATAGAGTGACCATACCAAGTGCTGGAGCAGCTGGAACTCACACACACTGCTTGTTGGAGTGTATAATGATGTTATCACTTTGAGAAACAGTTTGGCAGTTACATACAAAGTTAATCATGTACTGACTATGAGATCTGC
This sequence comes from Mormoops blainvillei, assembly GCA_004026545.1. Lineage (NCBI taxonomy): Eukaryota > Metazoa > Chordata > Mammalia > Chiroptera > Mormoopidae > Mormoops > Mormoops blainvillei. The sequence continues at coordinate 43,861 of PVJD01003019.1, read as the reverse complement.
ATGTTTATCCAACATAAATGAAAGCATATGTCCACACAAAGACTTTTAGAAGAATGCTCATAGCAGCTTTATTTGAAACAACCAAAAACGAGAAACAACCTAAACGTCCATCAACAGTTCTAGTTAAACAAACTGCAGTGTATCAATACAATGAAATACCACTCAGCAATTAAGAGGAATGGACTATTGATACATGCAACGTATGAATGTATCAATAAAATAATTGTGTTAAGTGAAAGAAGACAAGATAGCAACAATATGGAATGTATGGCCCCATTTATATAAAATTCTGGAAAAAGCAAACCAACCTGTAGTGACAGAAGCAGATCAGTGGTTGCCTGGGGACTGGAGTGGGAGGTGCAAGGGTGGCAGGGAAGTGGCATAAAGGAACATGAAGAAACTTGGAGATAGCAGGTATCTTTATTATCTTGATTATGGGGATGGTTTCATAAGTGTATACTTACATCAAAAGTTAAATTGTAAAAAAAAAGAAACAAATTATAAACTTTAAATATACAAAGTTTATTATACATCAATTATGCTTAAATTAAAAATGAGAAAAAAATGAAAAGCCCTTGGATGTCCTGAGTTTATGAAATGTTTTTCCTGTGAGTTTCTGTTGGTTCACCTCATCTCATTCTGGTCTCCACCCATCTGTCAGGCCTACCTTAACTACTCTACTTAAAGAGGCCTCAGAGTCAACCCCACAGCTATTTTTTCTATTGTATTACCAAGTCTTATGATTTCCATAGCATTTACTATTATCTGAAATAATCTTATCCATTTAGTTATTATCTGACTGCCCCTCTCTCCTCAGTAGATTCCCTGTCTGTTAGAACAGAAAATGTGTCAGCCTTTATTGTATCCTGGTGCTTAGAATAAAGCTGAGCACATAATAGTTACTTAATAAATACTAGATGAATGCATTGGCTACAGACATACATTGGAGAGATTGCGGGTTTAGTTCGAGACCACCACAATAAAATGAGTATCATAATAAAACAAGTCATAATCTTTTCCCTGGTAGAGGATTTTCAATTTGTTAAAAAAAAAAAAGCAACATCTACGAAGGAAGATAAAGTAAAGCACAACAAGATGAGTTATGTCCCTGAAGGGAGACTAACCTGCGATGAGATGCAGTCCCCGCCTTCATCAGCAGGCGTAACCAACGCACAGCTGGTAACCACCAACAAACCACTAGCTTGGATGGTTTCTGTTACCGGTATGTTGGGATCTACGTAAATAATCTATTTTCTAATTTCTTAAGTTTAAAACTCCATATAGTGAATGACACCAAATGGACACACTCTAGTAAATCTGACGTGACATCCAAATCACAAAATGTCCTCTGTTTTAATTGACCTAAACTCACTATCTAAAGCCACCTTTTGCTCTCTCAGGGTTGCAGGGCCTCAAGGTCACCTCAGGGTTGAGGCAAACACTGTTAGGCAACACTTTTCCTTATTCCCTTATTCCTCACTTTTCTCTCTTTAAACCTTTCTTCTACGATGATTTGTTTGTGAAATAACCTCCACCTAAACTCTCAACTAGTTGAATATTCACAACTGCTTCCGAGTATCACAAATCATTCTCTTCTTTGGTGCTATTCTGAGAATAGATCTTCATAGTGCCTCTCTTTGGATTATTGAACCTGCCAAATCTCCCTTCTGGCTGCCAAGAATTAGCAGCATCAATAAAAGCTCAGTAAACTCTGCTGTAAATAACCTAAGTTTCCACCCATTATCATCAATTAATAAATTATGGTGGTGCTGGGCAGAAGTCCATCTTATTAGGGTGCCCATGGTTTTTTAGAACCCAGGTTTCAGGTGGCCCTCCTTGGTGGTGGGCAAGGTGCACTGGAGAAAAATCTCGATCATCAAGTTGATGGGGCCAGAAATAAATGAACTGACCTATCTCTGAATTATGTAGCATTTCTTTAAAAATCCTTCTTTGTGAGGGCTGTTTCCTAGCTGCAGAGAACCGGGCAGGAAACAAAAGGATCTTCTTTTTTTAAAAACAAACTATGCCTTGTCTGTGTCTTTGTAGATGGATGCTGTTGACAACACAGAGGGAGGAGAGAACCCAAACAATGAAGCAAGCCCCCTGCCCACGTGCTGTCCGTGTGGGAAAGGAACAAAACCCAAGCAAAGCCATTGAATAAACACAATGGCCTTGTCTTCTACCTTTCTTGAAGCACAAAGCAGGACAGGCTGTGCTATTCTGGCCACCCCCACCCATTCCTCCCTGGCACGCCGGCTCTCTGGCTCCCTGGCTGCCCGCTCTCCTTTCTCCCTCCTCCCCAGGCTCAGCGCTGACTAGCAGTTTGACAGTCCAGGTCATAGCTTAAATCCACCAACTAGCGTTGTAGCCTTACAGAGTGACTGTGAATGTATAAACCAGTTTGAGGGAGAAATAAATTGTCCTTGTTGGCAGATAATGAAAGCTAAGAGAGATGGTCCCAGGGACACACAAGGACGACTCTAGAGGTTCTTAGGATGGTGATCCACTCTCAGAGTCAGTCTCCTTTAAATTAACTTCAAGCCGGGGTCTCGAAAGCCCTTCAAGCTACTTCCTGTTAGCCATTGGGCATTAGATTGAAGGATTTTACGAAGATCAGTGTTCAGGGACCTTGGCCATGACAGAGGCCCCATGAGGATGGAGAGAGCGCAGTAGCACATGTCCGGTTACACACACAAATGTATATGAACATGAATGTTTACACGGTGACAACTGGTATAAGGACTCAACATGGATTTTAAAAAATTTGTTGACTAAATGAATAAATAAAGAAATGCTTATGATACGTGGTAGCTTGTAGTTACCCGTCATAGTAGACCCCTTAGGGTGACTGACCTCTAAGGAATACTAATATTTAGTCTAACACATTCAGTATTTATCAGTCTCTCTAAAGGCCACATTTTTCTAACATGGACATCATTTCCACACTGTGGAAATTCTGTGGACTCCATAGAAGGCAAATATGGCCTCAGATCCTGAATTCGCCACTTAATAACAGGGAAACCTTAGAAAAATAACTTAAACTCACTGGGCCTGTTTTCTCCTGCACATATGTCTTCTTGGGGTGGGAGTATTATCAAACAGAAAGCAGAGTCAAAAACCAGACACTGAGAATAGCAGTAGGGAAAGATCGACTATTTTATTACACATGGTGTCATCAGGAAAACAGGAAGCTAACGTTCAAAAACCCAAGGTCCCGATGGTGTGTAAGTTGTGCATTACGTAGGGCAGAATCACAAGACACCGTGGGTTAGGGGTCCAGGGTTGTACTGGGAGCTGATTGGTCGGAGGTAAGGTAAGGGTAATAAATCATTTCTTAAGGTTTCAAGGACAGCTCTGAGGTCTGTCCTGGTGTCCCTCTGTTGGGACTCATGGGAATGCAGCCAGGGGCAGTTCTCACCTTAGGGCTCAGGAACTGAAACATAATTTAGGTCAAGATGTTATCTTTAGCCCGCAGAGGTCGGGACCTTGTGATCACGGCTCAGGTCTGAGCTACTATCTTCTGCGGCCTGGAGGGCTCCTGGTTATCCTGGGGAAAGGCTAGGTCTCTGATTTTCTGGCATAAAAACAAAGTCTCCGCGGATTCTCAGAGAGCAAGAGAGAGGGAGAAGTGAGATTCCTAGAGCTAGGATTTAAAGTAAAATTAAATCAAAGTCAGAAAGACCCTCAGTTTCAGGAGTGGTATCACCCAGAGAAACCCCATGTCAGAGTGCTTTGCCAATTGTAGAATGCCGTAGTGTGTAGACACACTACTTGCTACTTTGTTCCCTTTGCTCTTTTCGGCCCTTGGACAGATACTGCTGCTGAGAGAGGGTGAATTTTGTGTTCAGACGAGCAGACCCCATGTAGAAATTCTCCCCTCCTGTGCCAGGGTGGCAGTGGTTATTCATGGGTTCCTGTACTTCCTGTGGGGCAGGGGGGAGAGGGCCGGCCCAGAGGATAAAAGGAGCATCTTCCTGAACACTCTGTACAGCTGGGTCAGTAGGCATGGCTCAGCCTTCAGGCCACTGTTGGTTTTAGTTGTGGGCTTACATCAGTACTTGGAACAAGCATGATGTGACTCGCTCGATGTTTGTACGTGTGTTTCTGTGTAACACTTACACAAACTATAGTTATACAACAGCACTGGTTCGCAAACCCTGAGCACTATGAAATCAGACAGCAGGTCTAATGAGAACTAGAGTGAATCAGATGAATGGCACTCCTTTAAGATTCATTTCCACAGAGCTTCGGAGGCTGAGACTTGAGGGAAAGAAGGGTAGGACATGCTAGGGAGTGGGAAGGAGCTGAGTTGGAGTGGGACAATGAAACAGGCCTCCTCTGGACACAGTTAGAGAGCAAAAACAGCACACGACAGAAGGCATTGGGGGGCGGGGGCAGGGCCAGTTTTCTAAACATGGCAATAAAAAAAATGCAGCTCAAGAATTATAAAACATTCTGATGTATGACTCATATTTGACTATGGGCTTTCCAAATGGCTAGAGCACCAGCACACCATTAAGGTCACTCAGCATCACTGCACTTAATACATGCGTTTCAGATAAAACTTATCTCTTTCTACAGAAGTCCATACGGCGCTTCGCCTCGGCCCGCGTATTAGGCAGCAGAGCCTTCCTTGTGATCTGGGAGGTCTACAACCTGTGGGCTCCCCGTGTGTCTCCATGGGCCCGGGGTTCCTGGACAAAACATGATGGTCGGGAGGGCTTTAACGTTGCCTTTACTCATTCTTGCTTTGCAAGCTCAGTAGTGCAGAGCCAAGAATCATAGAAACACAAGGTGAAATTTATGGGAGGGATTTTAGGGCTCATTCAGTCTAATGCCTTCACTTTACAAGTAAAGAAGATGAAGCCCAGGAAAGAGAAGAGGCATGCTCAACATAGGCAGGGCTACATATGAGCAGTTGGACTAGAACTTGACTGGCTTGACTTTCTCTTAGTCCTGTGGTCTTTCTAAAATGAGGAGGGCTGTTACCAAATTTTTTTTCATCCTCACTTGAGAACATTTTTTTCATTGCTTTTAAGAGGGGTAAGAAAGAACCATTGATGTAAGAGAGACATCAGTTGGTTGCCTCCCATATGTACCTATACTAGGGATCACACACATCTGGACCAGGGATCGAACTTGCAACTTAGGTATGTGCCTGATTGGGAATCAAACCCATAATATTTCAGCTATGGGGTGCTCCTTTAATCAACTGAGATACACCAGCCAGGGACAATTTTCTTTAGGAGAGCACAAAGTCATTATTTCCCATGTGTGTTCCTCTCCTGTGCTTTTCTATCAGGCCTATCTGCATGTCCATCAGCCCGTCGAATACACAGGCATATTCCATAAGCAGCCAGATGCATCACGGAAAGGGCCAGCAAAAGTGATGAGTACTCGGAGGGGCCCAACTTGAGTTTTCACCTGAAAAATGGACACCCCTTAGCCCACTTCCACAATTCCAAACTGGCTCTGCCCACAGTCTGAGCCTCCAGTTTCTGATAAGTGAGTGCAGACATAACTTAGCTGGTCACTAATTCATCCAGTTGAAACCACCGCACTGATTCACAGATGCAGGAGCCATACTTCTCAGGAGGGAAGAAAGGTGAAAGGGCGGGGAGAAAGAAGAAAAAGAAAGGAGGAAATGGCAGAAATACAGAAGGAGGATGTAAATGAGCTGATGTCTACCAGAATAAAAAGGACCCCATCCAGCCCACTAGACAAAATTTCTCAATTACTCACATCCAGCTGCCTCTAATAGAGTCCCGGCCATAAGAAGTTTTGCTTCCTCATTCCTCCACTCAAAATAAAACTCAAAGCCCTCACTTCCCCATCATCTCATTTCCAGCTTGAATCTTAGAAGCAGCATCTTCCACACCTACCCATGTGGCATGTCTGGCCCACTCCCGCGTAGCCTTGAATGTCACAAGAAGTTCTGAAATTTGCTCAGCTGCAAATGTATTTTACCACGCTCTTTGCAGCTCCCACATTCTTGGATTTCCAAAGCTGTGCTAGCATCGACCGGGGGCTGTTCCAAGGTCCAGCAGCTGTTGTGAGGTGGTGTTACAGTTCCCAAGGCCTGGCTGAGAGGGACCTGGCAGTGAGTGATCTGTCTATTACAAGAAATCTCACCTGTTAGGTATGTACCACACCTGCCTCCCCTGACTTCAGAGTAAGCCTGTATTTCCTACGTTATTAAGGAGCAAATACATTATTTGCGATGAGCTGTAAGTTTATGTGTATAAATTTGTTTCTGCACTTGTTATTTTGTAGCTTCTCAGCTGTCAACTTCTACCCAGCATGGTGCTGTCAGCCCTGGCTTTCTAAACTTCACAATTCTCCATACCCTGAAACCACAGGCTCCCGGCCTTATGCTTTATCTGTCAGGCTGGGTTTCTCTTTAACTTTGTATTTCACCAGATCATAGCTTCTCCTTTGTCTGTGTCTTACCTCTTCCCAGACCCCAATCCCGTCCCATTAAATTCATCAAGCATTTATTGGGTACCCACGGAGATCAGATACTAGGGAAGCACTTCCGGGTTTGCAAAGAAGCATAACATATAGCTTCTATCCTCAGAGGACTTCAAATCTAGTAGGAATATGACAAACACAGAAATAACCATGATACAAGGAAAAATGAGTCATGGCCTTCCAAAATGGAGGTAAGTCCGATGGGAGGGAGAATCGTACTGGTTTGAGTGGAGGTAGGGGATATTTGAAGTAGGTCTCACAGCGTGTGTATGATTTTAACAGATGGAGTTGGTAAGAAGGCACCTATGACAGCAGGAAGTTCAAGAGCAAAGGCAATAAGGTAGGAGCAGAGGTATATGTGTGATTTCTCACACCGCTCCATCAGGTAAGGTTCTGTAGGCTGCAAGTGACAGAAAAATCAATGAAAAGCTGTTTAATAATAAGGACATTTATTATTTCCCATATCAAGACCATGGTCTCAGGATTAGTATATTTAGCAGCTCAATATCAGGGCTCGGTGTCAGCTTCTCTGCCATTTTCTTGACTTCCCATCTCATAGCTTAAAGACAGCTTCAGAAACCCCAAGCATCCCCAAACGCAAAAAGGGACATGTCTCTGTGATTCTTTTTTCAAGTGAGGAACATGTCCCCGGAAAGTCCAGCCGACCTCCCTTCATCAGTCAGGACAGCCTCACTGGCCGTGGGGACTGGAACTGATGTGAGCAAATCAACATTCACCTCGGGCACCTAGGGGAGATACTAAGTGGGCCTTCGTGGGCATTTGAGTAACAAAGAATAGGAAGCTTCTGCCCTTACATGTTTGCTTTCTCATATCTTTGTGAGCCTTGGCACAGACAACGCCTTCTGCCTGGGGTGTCACACTGACACTTTGACCTGCCCACTAGGAGGTCCCAAAGTGCTGCCCATCCCCCTAAGCACCCTGAGTTACAGTGGTTATGTTATTGTTTGCCAGCTCCACTGGATTCTGAGCATGTTAAGAGCAGGGACCATTTTCTAATCACTTTGCATGCCTAGCGAGATGCGTAGCCTACATTATATGTGGATTATATGTTTGTGGGACTGCATAAATGTGTGGAGCATAAATGAATGGGTGAGTGGGGGGAATGAGGCTAGGTGATGTAGGTGCAGGGGGTACCGTTTGAGGCCAGTCGTGTAGCGTTTATAGGTCGTTTTGCACCTCTTCTTCCCTTGCATCCATGCATACCCGTTGACCAAACTCCACAGGGGATTATGGGGGAACTGGCACCAGGCAGCTTAGCACCACCTTCAGTAAGCTTATGTAACAGAGGCAGGTAAGCAATTTCCAGGCTGTTACTTGATTAGAACATGAGTAAGCGAAGCCAGGAAGGAGGAGCTGAGGGAAGAAGAAGTCCTCCCTGTAGAAACTGATGAAATCTTCTTGGCTATTTAGTAGAGTCTCAGAGGTACAACCCTCATCGTCACCTTGATAATTCAAAGGTTTTGATTCCAGGTGAAAACTCATGATGGATTGATCCCAGCTACAGACCTGACGACGTTGAATATCTTTGTGTTGAGCACAGCTTCTTTCTCTTCATAAGCCCTCAGCAAGAATGTACAGCCAACACAGCCACTTGAAGATTTTATGAAATTCACATCTTCACTAGATGGACTGCAGGCGGTGGGACTATAACTATCGCACACCCCCAAATAGAACCCAAGAAGGAAGGGTCCCCGGGTTTGAGAGGAGGGAGCATCAGTTCCTCACACTGAACTCTGTGATGTGACCTCTTCATCCCCACGTTCAATCATGATTCCCTCCAACACTAATTCTGAGGGAGCAAACACTTACAAACAGGTTCCCTTCTGTCCTTTGCTGTGTCAACCACCGTTAGTACCCAGGCAGTTGAGGAACGTTATGTGAAATGAGATGGGAAAACTGGGGTTGTGTCAGCATTAGCATTGTGTTGTGGTTGAGAACCCATCCTCTCTAGCCAGAAAGAACTGAGTTCGAATCCTGACTCTGCCACTTAAGAACTCACAATATTGGTCAACTCATTTCCCACACCTCTCTGAGCCTGCACTTGTTTCTCTGTAATATGAAGCTGGTATTAGAACAGCCCTCATAGGGCTATTGTGATGGATAAAAGCCGTCATGCGTGTGGAGCCAAGTGGAAGGTACCTGTTACAGAGTTAGCATTCTATAAATATTATCTTTTTAAAAATTATTATTCTCATAATAAAAAAGAAGACCTGCTTCTTTGGAAAGAAGTGGGGGTAAAACAAAAGACTTCGTGGAGAAAATGAGTGATTTTTATTCCACCCAGAACTATGTGAATTTAGTCCTTAAGAAATGTCCTCCCAGAAAGAGGGACAAAACAAAAGCACCACCAGAGAGTGAGGCTGATTTGTTTTGAAAAGAATCTTGCAATTGGAAAAGAAAACCAAATCTACTCCATGAAATTGAGCTACAGATAATAAAAGTGTCAATGTGGGGCAGCAGTCAGAATACTGACTCTACTGAAAAAAATCATCATAGTTCAGAAAAATATACATTCAGACACCTTGTCAGTGCACATCTCGTCCCTCTCAGTGTCCCCTTGGGAGCGGATCTGCTTCGTTTATTGATAACAAAAAGAGAAAAGAAAAGAAGAAAGTTTCTATTATCTCCAAGCTGAGTGCCCGCGGGTCCAACACAGCATCCATGGAAGATGGCACCGGCACCCTGTTCCCAGCCCCCGGCATCCTCAGCTGAACACAAGACTGCACGCAAACTTCATTATTCCCCCCAGCCCCTCGGGTGAGGAGCAGGGTGAGGGAGGAAGACTCTCCTAGTTCAGAGGCAGGGCTGGAGAGCCTCCCCAAAGCTGGCTTCTTCCCTGGAATTACAGGGGCCCCTGTAAGCCTTGCCATAGTAGAGCTGGCACACCAGGCAAAGGGGCAGGGTGGCAGCAGCTCCACTGAAGTCCAGAGCCCACCCAGGTGACTGTGGGGTTATGCACGTGCCCTGAGGAAGGTTCAAAAGGGACCCCTCAGAATCTGGATCCACGCAAAGACTTGTATTCCCATAGCAAAAAGGGGAAGGAGGCAAGCTTGCAGATGGGTGGGGGTGGAGGAGACTGAAAAACAGCTTTACATTTTTAACTGGTGCTCAGGAGTGTGAGGTCTGTTGTAAGCATCTGGCAAACCCCAGAAAAGGCTTCTGATTGTGCTGGCTGAAACCTATTCACATGGTAATGCTTTTTTTTTTAGGGTATTAAAGAAGAGGCAGTATTCAGGAAGAAAAATATTTAGGAAGAAGAAAACAATTAGTTTCTATTTCTGCAATGGAATGGGAGAGAGAGAGACAGAGGGAGAGTTACCTGTTCTTCGAATCTGTGTATAGATTGTATGTGTGTGTCTAGTGTCACTTTCGGATCACCCCCAAAAGATTTTTTCTTGCACAGTGATCTTTGTCTGGTTCTGAAACTCCTCTCAATCATTCAAGTTGCTAGTTGAAATAATTTTTCTTCCTACACCGTCCTACCAAACTCGTTTCAAGTTCATGATGGCTAGGAACCGAGACGTAAAAGAATCACAGAACTTGAAAAAACAGGGAGAGTGTGACACCTAGGCCTGAGTGCGCACTATTGTCAGTGCATGGTGTGTCCTGACTTCATCTGCGGCAAAGGTTAGAGGGACGCTATAGGTGTCTTTGTGAATACAGGGCACCAGAGATCACGGGGAAGGACGGAGGTGCCAGCCCACAGGGAAAGGGGAGTCTATGCTGCTCAGGGCACAGAAGTGCATCGGGGAAGCAGAAATCATTTCTTTCCCTCAGCCCCTCTTCCTGGTCTGTGACTTTGGCTCTGCTTTAGTTGAAGAGCCCTGTATTTCTTATTAATCAACATTTTTTTAGTAGAGTCCAGTATCAGCAAAATCCTATAGCCTCTGCAAAGGTATTTCTATAAAAGTAAAGGGTTTCTCACCCTCCACTATAGCCCTGATGCCTAGAGGTGTCCTCCTCTGCTTTTTTATTCCTAGACTGTCACCGGGGCCACCACCTCTGGTTCTAAGATTGTGCCTCCCATCAGCACCCAGTGCACCAAGCTGAGGCAGGAGGTATGGCGGAAACCCCGCCTACATTCTGATTCATCAGGTTGTGCACGCTCTGGGCTGTGGTGGAGTCCACTACCCAACTTTCATGCTCACGAAAGGCCATGCTTTTTTTCGCACAAATGTTCCCCACCTGGTCATCAAGAACTAAGGACAAGCAACTATGTCCACCCACAGGGCCACCTTTTTCTGATCCACCCAAAGATATTAACACTACACAGGAGGAGCAAAAGTAGGTTTACAGTTGTGGGTATGCAAAACACAGTTTAATCTTGTATTATTATTTATTAATTGTTGTACTATTTTCTGTACAAATAACTGTACACCTGCTTTGCCCTACCCTATATAGGCTGGCACCGGCCTTGGGAGTCTTTTTCAGGAATCGCCCCAGTGCCATCATCCTCATCATTTCCCTATTCTTCTTGCTCAACTCAGGCAACCGAGAGCAAGACACAGACCTTTAACAGAAACAAGCGGCAGGCGTTAGAAGGCCTGAATCCGGTGGGGGCTCGTCCCTAGCCCCAGGTCCCTGATGTCCTAAGAGAGCAAGACAGCAAAACTGCCTGCAGGCTGAAGGATACTCTTTCACTTCTTTTTCTGACTCTGATGGCCGGTAGCATCTGAAGCAGGTCCATTTCAGGCCCATCAGCAGAGCTGACCTGCCGGGAATGAAAACCGCATATCCAGCCTGCCGATTCCAGGCACCGGAAGCACATATGGCACCTTCCACCTGGAGCAGCACAGCCGCCAGAATCTGGAGCCCCAGGAGAGGGTGGTTTCGGTTCAGCTTTCTTTCCCCTGAGGTCTTGGGTTCCCTTCATTTTAATCCAATTAAAGAAAAGAAAAATCAGTCAGTTTTTAGCCCTGGTGGGAAAGGGCTCAACTGACAGCAGCTTAATCATTGTGCTAAGCGAGGTTAATTTCTACCCTTGGTCTTTAATAGGCCTGGTGCTGGATATGAATTTTTCAGCTGATGCCGCACTCAGGTCACCTGGCTGCCCATTTTAATCGGAAAGCTTCCCTAGCTCTGATGTGAATGTTTCTAACCACTCACCCAGCCTTCTTCTCTGCCGGCTGATTTCAGTGAATGGCAAGGCAGATTCCTCACTGCTGTGCCGAGTCATCACCAGGAGACCCAGCCGGCTCTTAGCCTTCCCCTCCCTGTCGCCCAACTCTACACGTGCCTACCTTTTCCCCTTTCCAGACTCTGCCATAAGTTGTAGAAGACTGTGTTTGAGAGTAAAGATATAGGCATGGACCCCTCCTTCCCCCGCATCACCTGGGACCAGAGCGTCACTGCAGTATTCTCTCACCTGAAGATTCTAGAAGACTGAAGAAGCAGGGAAAGATCAATACAAATTAAAAGTAAATTTAAAAACTAGACCAAGGGCTGGAGCATGTAGATGAAAATCCATTAACTGCGATTTATGGTTTGGTGGTCCGCGTTTGTTTGCAGGGTGACAGAAGTGAGCCCAAGATATGTTAGTTTCTAAATGTGTTTGGAGAAGGCTATCCAGCCCTTAAGAGTATTCTCGTTTAGATTAAATTAAGTAAAATTCCTCAGAATGACTTTTATGAATTTGAGAATATTCTTCACAGCTTCTCCAAGACCGGTAGCACCATTAAATTCACCCTGAAACCATCAAAAGCCACTTCAGGGTAACATCCCTAGGCATGGCAGGAACATTGGCCATAAATCATGCCTAGGTTCACTTTGGTCTGGATTCCAAAGACAAGATTAAAGAACCAGGGATTACTGGTAGTTAGAGGCTAAGAACTGAGCACCATAAGGAGTCAGACAGACTCACATTGTTAATCACTCTGGGCTCACTGTCTCCTTATAGCTGCCACTACCAGAAATTCTCGGATTGACCAAAACTAGAGGCCATAGTTAGTCAATTCAAGTTTTCGGGGTTGTCTTGGAAAGACACGAAGACTAGGGTGGAAGAAATATTTGGTCTTCGTCCAAGTGGACAGCCAGGGAAAACAATCTGACCCAGAAGCCAGAAGAAGCTTGGTGCCGTCATGTTCTATGGCTCTTCTTCCTTTTAGCTCTTTCAAAGTGGAGGAGGCTGTAGGCCCAACCCAAACTGTGTACGGGCAGTCAGGTATACCGGACATTCACATGGCCTTACCTTTATGTGGGGCAGCTGTCTCCTTGACTCCTCTTTAGGTTCTTCACCTGGACCAAAGGAGCGATTGTCCTTTGTAGTGAGGGTGTCAGAGCAAGTGAGGCCAAAACTGGGGAGCCCCAGGGACCCTGGGCGCGTGGTCATCTAGTCTGCCGTTTTACAGCAACGGGAACTCATGTAGGTTGCCTCTTGCAACCTCTAACTTCCTTCCAAGCTGTCTTAACTGGCCCCTCACTTCCTGCACTGCTACTAAGGTCCCCCTTTTGCTCAAACGTCCCCTCTCTCTTCCCACCGTCATCAGAATGGATAATTATTTACGCAGAGGTTGATTAGGGTTGGTTGCGGCCCTGGGCCCAGAAGAAAATATTGGACCCCTTAAAAAGAAGAGAGAGACAGGGAAAATAAAAATACATGTTAACCATATTTTTAAATAAATAAAAAATATTATGGACTATTAATATTTTACTTCCAATAAAATTTGAATATAATATATGTATTGCACATTCGAAACCAAACTTGGCATCATTAGAAAAAAGTGTAAAGTTGGGGTTTTGTGGGGCCCTTCGGAAGCCAGGACCCAGGGTGCGCGCCCGGTGCCCCCACAGTTAATTCTGCCTCTGTTTACACCCCTCAGCTTATTTTTTCACTTGTACTTGTAGTTCCTGCTTATGTCATACATCCTTTAATTACCCCCCCTTCACTCATTCATTCATTTATTTATTTTTGTAAGCAGAGCTCATCTTAAGAGCCCCACAAAGGCAAGGACAGCCTCTGACTGATCCTTATACACTCAGAGAGCCGAGTTTGTAGCCTGATCATAGGAAGAGTCAATAAAAGTCTGTTGGAGTGAAATTAATAAATTGGATTGAATTTGCTTAACTTTCTCAAGCACCTTTGTGGTAGAAGGTGCTATTTTTTGCCTTCTATCAGACAACAGGCACTTATTAAACCTTTTCCTGGTAGACCCTGTGGGAATTACAAGATGGCCTCCACTAATATGGTTTCCTGGTGCTTTGGCTAGTTTGTGTACTTACTGTCTTTCTAAACTTTTTGGTGGTGATTTTGTGACGAGCAAGGAATTTTTTTTGAGTGCACATAAACTACTCGCTACAGGTATTGTGTATATATCATTTCAGACAAGCTCACTACAATTCTGCAAGATGGATGGTTTTAACCCATTTAACAGTTGCAAAGATCAAGGCTGGAGTGTCTTAAGTATTTTGTCTATGGTCACAGAGCTAGAAAGTAGCAGATCTAGGACTCAAGCCTAGTTCTCTCTGTCTCTGAGAAACTCAGCCCTTTTCATTACACCGTTCTGTCCCTCAGTGACCCCACCTTATTTGTTTTTGTGTATCGGGACCCTAGCACACTGTAGGTATGAACTAAATGATTGATGAATAAATGATAACACAGTCCCTCAACTCAAAGAATTTATTTACAATCTAGCTGCGGAGTCAATACATAAAGGGGCTAAAAAATAAATAGCAATTCAAAAGATATATAACAGTCTAGTACAACAATACAAAAACTGTCATAAGGCTGTATAAGATTAATTGCCAAATGAATGATACAAATAAGTGCTATAGGACTGGAATGGCCTGGCAAAGCTTCATAGAAGAAGAGGGATGTTTTGAAGTACAACTTTAATATTTATAAAGTGCCTACTCTGGGCAAATTCTTACATGCAAAGATCAACAAAACTCAGTTTCTGCTCTCCAAGTGCTTTGAGTATAGATGGGGAAAGACAGAGAGAGGTAAATGCAAAATAAGGTTTTGAAAACAAAGAGGGCTATAGACAAACAGGGGAGAAGAGGAGATGGCTGTCTAAACATCTTGCCTTGTTTTTCTTTGCCTGTGCTTTCCCGAAACACTTTATTAGAGGCCTGCTATTCAAAGTGTGATCCAAGAAGCATCAGCCTCATTTAGAAACTTGCCAGAAATGCAAAATCTTGGGAAGTACCCCAGACCTACTGAACTAGAATCTTCATTTTAACAAGATCCAGAGGCGATTCATATGCACATCAAAGTTTGAGAAGAGCTGATCCAGGATGCAGAGTATTTAAGCAGCTGGGCAACTATCGCTTCCCCCATCTGTGCCACCTGTCCCCACTCCAAGCTGTCCCATCCTCCTGGAGGCAATTTAGTGTAGTACTTAAGGAAGCTGCTTCAGAAGTCTTGCTCTCTGCCCTTCCATCACTGTTGATAAATAATTACTTCTTCTTTACTTGCTCTATATTCCCTCCCCCAAATAAATCCCTGACTCATTCTCGCCCTTGCAGTTCACTTGCTGCTCCCAATACCTTCTGTTCCAATAGCCAGGCAAATAAGAATTACTCTTGCTACTCAGTCCCCTCAAATGTCAAATTTTCTCTGGGGCTGCTGGACGTGTCAAGGAGAAAGAATTATCCATGTGGTTAAATATAGACTCTGTCTCTCTTTCCCCCATGCCCACCCCCATCCCCTTGAGTCAGACTCAGCAGCAAGGGGAACAGGACGGAGAGAATGTTTTGCTTTTTTAGATGGGAAAGTATTGATCAGGCAGAGAAGGGAAACAAAACAAAAAATAAAAACAGGAGAGAAAGCAAAGGCATTCAAGTCTCAGATGCATCTGGCCTGGATACAAAAGGGCCGGTTTTGCTAGACATAGATTTCACCTTCAAGCACGAAATGTGAAAGAGAAGATCTGAGAAGCTGAAGCAAGCGCCGAATACTTGACATTTGCAACAGGAGACATATTAGCTGTGATGATTGAAAATCAACCTAATGGTTTTCCAGTACAGTTTCAAGACAAGGGGAAAATGTTCTAGGCAGATTAAAAGTTAGAGCTGCTCATCACAGGTAGTCTGGTGAAAAAAAAAATGAGGATCCCAAATGGAGAAAAAGGGGATTGAATGGGAAAGTGTGATGTCTTCTTTCCTTAGTGTCTCAGAAAGGCTAGCGTGTATCCTGCAGATGCTTTTTCAATAGATTATTGTATTTAATCCTCACAATAGCACTATAATGAAGTATTATTAATCTTTTTTATAGTTAGTCTTAAAGAGATTACAAAATTTGCCCAATACCAATATACATATAGAACAGTTGACCTTTATTATTTATGAATTCCGTATTTGTAAATTTACCTACTAGCTATAGTTTATTTGTAATCCCAAATCAGTACTCATGACACTTTCACAGTCATTCAAGGACATGTGCAGACGGATGAAAAATTGGAATCTCCCAACATGCACATTCTCAGACAAGGCTGAATAAGGCGACCTTCTCTTCTCTCGTTTCAGCTCTCATATTGTAAACAAGTGTCCTTTTCATGGTCTATTTAGTGCTACATTTTTTACATTTTAGTGCCTTTTACTGATGATTTCACTGCATAAGATGGCCCCAAGCATAGTGCTAAAGTTCTGTCTGGTTTTCCAAAACACAAGAATGTGCTTTATGAAGAAAACACATGTGTTAGATGAGAGTCAATCAGGCATGAGTTACAGTGCTCTTAGCTGTAAGTTCATTGTTAATGAATCAACTGTATATAGTAAATAAGGTACCTTTAAACACAAATTCACATAATAAAGGTTACATATTCATTAGTTGACAAAAATGTCGTGACCAAGGCTCGCAGGAACCTAACCTTGTATTTCCCCTAGGAGCAACTATTTGTGGGTTTGTGGCAACATTATGGAACATAAATGCTGTGAATGAGAATTGAGTGTATTTTTTTTACCTCCAGGTTTTAATTATATACAAACACACACATACCCCATACCCTATATACACACATACACACATACGCCAATGCCTAAACAAATTTATGCTCAGGGAGACTACTGGAACAGAAGACTTTGAAAATACTGAGATAAGGTACGGCTTTGAGGGAACCTAAGGAACTTGCCTTTATGACAAGACAGTCTGAGTAAATGGCAGCCTTTGCTTTGCTGGATGAAGGACACAAGTGTGTGGGTCAGAGTTGAGCCACAGCCTCCAGACCTCTTTCTTAACCCTCTTCTTAATCAGCTTTGCCCATAAATATGTGTTGAACACATGTTTTTAAAAAATATTACATTAAAGAAGGGCTAAGTCGCGAATTTGCCGAGGTGCCCGTGGGTCTCTGTTTGACACTGGTCAGTGGCTATGTTTAGAAACTCAGACCTATCACATCCAACGCCAGGGTCTTTCCCCTAAATCTCCTCACATCTGCGATGTCCAGAAAACTTCTATTTCTTGAAGCTAGAGTTTCAGAGAATAAGAAGAAAGGCTCCGTCATACTCTCATTGGGCACAATTCATTCTTCCCCCTTTTCCATCAGCGTGGGTTTCTTCACACCATGTCAGTCTAAAACAAAAGCAGATACACTCAGGAATCTCATTTTTTATTCAACACTGGTGGACATTTTTTCTAAGAACCAAAAAGTATCCTATATGCTAAATAGCATGTGACCACTTCAATTGCTTTTACAAATCTTATACGAGGCATGTTTCCTATTTTTATTGTTGCTCTTTTCCTAATTTTACCAAGCTCATCTGAGCAATGTCTACTGCTCTGTGCCTTTTTCTTCTTTACGATCTATTTCCACTTACTTTCTATTCATTCTTCAATTCTGGTTCTTTCACCCCAACCATGTCATTCATCAAGTGCCAAAATCAATGGGCACATTTTATTCTCATTTTATTCTATCTCCTCTTAGCCTCTGATATCATTGATTATGTCCTCAGTTTTTGACACCTGTGGAATGAGTAAATAAAATTTAGGATCATAGAATGTTAGAGCAAGCAGGATCCTAGAGACCATCAGACCAAACCACTCACTTTGGGGGTGAAGGAGGAGAGTGACTCGCCAAAAATCATGATTCCAACTGGCAGAGCAGTGCCAGTGTCCTGCAGCACCTGGTCTCTCCACCTACAGCTCCTGCTATTTCAAAGTGGTCTCCCATCCAAACATTATACAAGCCTGATCTTGGCCAACTCCATGACTGGCTAAGCTAGACTACATTCGCGGTGATAGATTTATCGTCTCTGTCAGTTCATTCTCCTCTGCCTCCCTGGGGGATGTGCCCCTCCAGGTTGGCCTTTTGCGGGTCATGACACCGGGGAATCAATACTAAGAGGAAAAGAAGGTTGAAAGTGCCAGGCAGAATCCTTGAGAATGTCATCCTATGCTGATAAAAGTAAACTGATCAGAACTTTCCTGGCCAGAGTTAAAGACATCTGGACACCTGCCCTGCTGAGTAAAACGGCTGCTAAACTGTAAACAGACATGCATCCAGGGGCATCTTCTCCTTAAGCCTGAGCATTATCATTTGTACTGATACCCTAGTCAACTTCCTCTGTCTGATTCTCATGAGTATCATGGTTGCTGCGCTTGAAAAGGCCCACTTTATACAACATGTAGGTTAAAAAAAAAAGAACACTTTTAAAAGAAAATAGGGAGGAAGGGAGGAAGGGAAGAAGGGAAGGGATAGGTCAGCTTAAGTAATCATCAAATATGGCCATTCTTGCAAGGGTAGGGCATTCAACATGAGGAAGACTCCCTCTCCTTCTAAGCAGCAACCAAGGTTGTCCTGGACCCCAACTTCTACTTGCAGGGATGCTGCTTGGTCCTTGAGCTTTTAGGAAGACTCCTTGCTCTGATGGAAAACCAGATGGAAGATGTCATGTTACATACGCTGCACTAGGGGACCTAATCCATATGATGGGCAGCTCAAAGCCCTGATAGGCACAGATACAAAGAACTTAAACAGTGTACCTTTGTGTCTGCAAACAAACCCACAGAGTGCTTTGGGATTGGGAAAGAGCAACTATGTGGAGGGGTGTGTCTTCTTTTCCTAATTCATCAATACCCTACTAATAGACTTTACTATAACAGCCTCATCTCTGTTGTCCTTAAGTCTTTTCTTTCTTTATTTAATTTTTATAGGGCAACCAGAGGCTAGATTGTCTTTATTAAACTGACTAAGATAATATATGTGAAAAATGTTCTGCAAATTGTGAAACCTTGTACAAATGTTAGCCATTGTTAATTGTCATTTATTAACCAATGCTGATTCCCATTAGGAAGATCTGGTGAGACTTTCTCCCACGTAGCCACCCTCCGCATTGTGTGCTGTTACTTTATGGTGTGGAGTAAGTCAGGGAGAGGATAAAGGCAGTAAACTTTCCATATGCCACATGCTATCCGAAAGGGGAAAAAAAGACCTCTATTAGCAGATTCATTCACTCATCCAGCAAATATTTATCCAATAACTATAATTAGTGGGAGCAATACAGTGGTGAGTTAACAGCCTTTGCTCTCAAAAAATTTAGTGCATTGTAGGAATAAAGTCATTTAAAAAATTAAACAAGTGTATTATGAAAACTTGCGTTAAGTACTATGTAGAAAAAGAACAAGGTGCCAGGACAGAATATAATAGGAGGCCTTAATTACATGGGGAGAGGAGTTCAAAGTTTAGTACAGCACACAGCCCTCAAGTATGTGCTAGGTTTACATTTATTGAATGAATAAGTAGCAAATGAATGAATTAATGGTCTCTCCACATAAGGGATACTTAAGCTGGGAACTGAAGGATGAATAGGAATTAGCCAAGAAAAGAACTTGGAGCTTTTAAAGAATTGAAAAAGGCCAGTAAACCTGGCGAGGCAGGAAGAAGGTGACCAGAAGGACTGAGGCAGGGAGGTGGTGCGGGTGGTTCAGAGCATCGCAGGCCACAGGAAGCAGGTTGTCCCGGCTGGGATGGTCAGCCCTTGAGGCTTTAGCCCAGCAGTAACTTAATCTGATTTAGTCTCTGAAAGGATTGCTCTGGCTGCTGCTTGAAGAATGAAACTGGGGTGGGGGGGAAGTGGAGACACCACTTAGCAAAGCCGTTGTAGGAATCTAGATTAGTGATAACAGTGCCTTGGGCTGGGGCGGAAGCTGTGTGAGTGGAAATGAGCAGACATGCTCATGGGAGACCTTGGATTTAGGACTGACAGGCTTTTGGTGATTTATTAAGCAGTAGTGTAGAGGTCAGAGATAACCTCTTGGTTTCTTGGTTTGGGCTACTGGGGGGATGAACTTGGGAACACGGAAGAAATTTGGTGTGGGTGGGGATCATACTTTTAATTTGCAGAGAAAAAGCATGTTGGCCAGGTGAGAGCAGTGTGTCAGGTCTGAAAAGTGTGAGATGGGTAAGATATGACATGACAATACCACACTCCTTTTTTTCTGTGATTGGTATTTATTAATATATCTTTCGAAAGGACCTTGCATGGAACACAGTTCCATCAACTCTAAATAGACTGTAAAACATAGCTCAGAGTTCTTCTCCAGGGTCAAGGAGATGGGAGGGAAGAAGCAGGAGTGTGGTTTCAAGATTCCCCAAAGAGACAGCATTGTCATTTAACTTAGCTCTAATCACTTGCTTACTGTTTTTAATCAACCTGACAAAGTAGTGTCCTTTTCATTCTCTTTTACTTCTGATAACATTTCAGAGACCATCTCAAATTATATGATAATGGTCTTTTTAAAAAATTGTGTTAAAATATACATAACACAAAATTTGCCCTTTTAACCATTTTTAATTGTTCAGTTCAGTGGTATTCAGTGCATTCATTGTTGTGCAGCTATTACCATTATCCATCTCCAGAACTATTTTCATCTTGCAAACGGAAACCCTGACCTGTTAAACAGTAACTCCCAATTTCCCTCCTCCATGCTAAGCGTCTTTTACTTAGATATAATATCTTTAATTGCCTTATAAAGAAAGATCTGCCCTGGGCTGGGGCAAATTAGGCAACAGGCAGAGGAGGGGTGAGCAGCCAAGACTGTCCTGGGTAAGCATCAGTTTTCCCTGGGGATCTGTCACCAAGATAGCAGGTGGAAGAGCGTGACAGACCCCAAATGGAAACTGGTACTTGGAGGGCAGAACCCAGCTTCCTGTAGAGTTTTCTCTCACCACAGGTAAAACCTTGACATTTCTGTTTTTTGTTTTGTTTTAACAGCTTTACTGAGATATAATTCAAATAAAGTGCAACTTACCAACGTAAATTATACAACTAAATGGCTTTAGTATGTTTACAGATATTGCAGCCAGCGCCCCCATAAAGAAACCCGATCCACACTTGCAGTCACTTGCCAGCCTCTCCCACCCTGTGCCCCACTTGCTGCCTGGCCCTAAGCAACTGCTTTGCTTATGGATCTGCCTATTCTAGATGCTTCCTGCACAGGAAATCACAAAATATGGGGTCTTTTGTGGCAAAATGTTTTAACAAAAGGATGCATTACTTTTTTTTTTTTTTTTGGCAGAGCTTTTCCTTAGTGAGCAGTGACAAACAACAGTTCTGACCCCAAATCACAGCCAGGTAAGTGGGGAGAATTGCAGTGTTAGAGGAAATTCCCCCTGGCCTCGGGCCTCCCTGGGGTCCAGGATCAGGCATGCAGAGCTCCCCTCTCGCTCCTTTCTGAGAGCATAAAGGCCATGCCTTCTGGACCTCGGGGTTTCCCTGGGGCTCAGTGCTCCGGGTGTGGAGAAAGCCCCAGGTCTACAAGCATTTCAGGTCACAATTCTCTGCCCTTTAGAATAGAGGGAGGTTATACTAAAGGGAAGAGGGGCTCAGCTTGATGCTGAGGAGCATGGCTTACAGCAGGGCCAAGGGACCAGATGTCCTCTTGTGGAGGAGCTGCCAGGAAGATTTTCCCCTAAAAGTATTCCCCTGCCAGCACAGGAACTCCTCAGACAGCAATTCTCTGGGCGAATCATAAAATCTCCATCCATGCGTTTTAGTGCTTTAGGTTACTAAGCACTCAGGCATATCCCGCCTTTGCAGAATCTCTCGTGCTATTCCTTTCGGTGGAACGCTCTGTGTCTGTTGCCCTGTAATGATGTTGTTGAGGATGAGGCACTTTGTCTCACGGGTGCTCCGAAAATACCTACCTTACTTCTGTTAGAGCACGTGGAAGCTTCGCTATCTGTCCTCGCAGCCTGTTTGCCCCTTTAGGCTATGAGCTGCTGTGGAGTTTCTGGACGCAGTGCACTGAAGGACACATAGTAGGCAGACAGTAAAGATTTTGGTGCTCAAAAGCCCTTTTTGTAGGAAGAAGGCAGGGCGTAAGCCTGTAAAGATATAAAGAGGTTTACTGAGGGACAGACACTAATCAATAAGGCACTTGAACCCAAGACCCTGGCTTCTCACTTGGTACAGGTGCTCATAGACATTGGTACAGCGGTTTGCATTTTACAAAGGGCGTTCTCATGTGTTGTCTCCAGTGACCTTCATAATAGCCTTGTAAGGTAGGCATACCATTTTAGAACTTAATAAAAAAGGAAAGAGACTCAGAAATGTCAGGCAGTTTCCCGGGCAAAGCAGCTCAAAACAATAGCTTTCCAAAACTGTATTTAAATGCTAGTTCTGTCTCTCCTTGCTCGGGATCCAGCTGAGCCACAGTTACTTATCTCTGAAATGGGAACTGTGAACCCTGCCTCGCAGAGGTTTCTGAGATTTATAGATAATGTAAATATATTGCTTGGCTCATAGTAAGTGCTAAATGAAAGGTAACTATTATAACTGCCAGTCTGAAGTTCAAAGCTAAAAGTCACATCTGCATTTTCTAAAGAAGCCCTCTGCTCTGGTTAGCACCTTCTTTGAAAATGTAGATGCCCGAGGAAGGATAACACTTAAAGATGTAACAACAGAGCACAGAGAGTAGAGTACTGGAAAGGTACTAAAATACGGAAGGGGACGGACACTTGGGGGCTGGAGGCGATGAAGATAAATTTTACTGACTTAGTCATTGCTTTCAGTATGTTCTGTCGGGGCGCCTCACTGCGCGCCCGTGCGGAGCACCACCCTCTTTAATTCTTTCGGCAAGTGAAGTAGAACTTGGCCTCTTGGAACCCGTGCCTCCCACACTCTCTGCGCCCTGAAGCCTTACTTTCTCTGTTCCCTCTCACTCACTCTGTTCCTTGTAGGAGTACATTTTGCAAGCTCACACACTCCCTCGAGACTGAATAAGTGGGTTTCCAGAGTGGTCATGAATCAGAGAAGCATGTGAATTTGTTTGGCTTTGATATGTCAACACCCGTCTGAATATGTCTTCTTTTGCAATGTTTGGAAAACAAGGGCCTGGAAGATGAAGTGTTACCTCTTGCCTTGACCACACTTGGAATGAATAGCCTAGTCACTGAATTCATTCCGTGTTTATGGGAATATCATATGGAGTTCTGTCGACATTCCCTAGCCATTATAATGCAGTTACTGTAGATAATGCTCTGCTAGTGCAATATGTTATCACCACTTTAACAACCTGACAGACAATCGGCTCATATTATCACTTAAATGAATCCATTAAGCAGCTAGAGCCTTCCAGGAGTCGGATGCAAAGAACATCAAATGGGCAAACCTGCCACTTCCAACACAGCTGACCTCATCAGCTGGAGGGGAGACTCAGTCTACTAGAGGGTCATGCAGCTAGCTCCCCCAAGAACTTGTGAAACTGTTCCATTTGGAAGCTAAGTTGGACTTCAGGCTTTGAACTAAGAGAAATTCTCGCCGTATTACACCTTTCCTTAATGCAGAAAAGAAACATTGGTGCCTAAGAGCAAAACAATGACCTGTACTCAAATTCACTACTCAGGCTACAGAACTGAGTAGTTTTAGGTCTGAGGGTGGGGCAGCAAACTATACAGAGACCTGAAATTACCGCTTGCCTGTAGGGTTTGGTTTGAAAGATAATAATAGTGTCAATTAACATTTGTAAAGTGCTGGACTTACAAATTCTTATCACATATACTATATTTTATTTGCTCTTCAAAAGCAACCAATAAGGTAAACATTGTTATTATCAACCCCATTTTACAGATGAGGAAAGGGAGATTTTCACCAGGTCAGCTTCATAGGATTAGAGGAGGAGTAAAGAAAATAATGCATGTGGCAAGTTCAGGATTTCCTAAGCATTCTCCATGTGTTATTTTCTACTAGATTGAGATACTCCTCCATGGGAGGGTTCCTCTGCCCAAAATTCTCTCACCATCTACCCCGAAACTTATCTCTAAATCCCATCACTGAATCCACAGTCTGCCTCATATCAGATCCATGAAGTGGGTACATGGTAGGAGTCTGGCCCCCTGAGTCTATTTTCATAAACTGACCAGAGATGGGAGGAACCAATAACTTGGGGACCAAAAGAACTAGATCTAATTAAATAACTAGATTTCAGGATTAAAAGGGTTTCACAACTACAAACCAGCAAGTGAATTTTACGAGAGGCGCCCTTTAGACCAGAAGACACTGAGAAGACCCAGAACTCTGACAGGGTTGGCTCAGGAGAGAGTTTGGATTTTAAAATTAAACAAGTAAGAGTTTGTCCTCAGGTGGGGCAGTATAGAAGTTTTTTTGTCTTTCAAAAATTTTTTAGTATAGTTTACAGCAAAATTGAGAGGAAGGTACAGAGATTTCCCCTATATTCCCTGCTCCCTACACACCATGGACAGTTAGAACCAGCTTCTAGAACTTGAGAGATAAGAGAGAGTATAAAGATCCCCAAAATAGGAGGAACAGGAGGAACCTGAGGACACGGAGGTGGGACTGGCCTGCCAGGGCTTAGAACAGGTCGCCCAAAAACAGCGGAGCCGCGGAGCCCCGAGGACACAGGGGCTCTTGTGGGAGAAGAGTCTTTCTCTCTGGAAACTGGCAAAGTCATCCCAGTGTCAACTGGGCCTCTAGTCTCCTCAACGCTTTGGGTAATTACACCTCAGACCCTCTGGTTTCAAGGTGGAATTCCTCCTGGCCCTCTGCAGCCTGGGTAGCCATTCTTGGATCTGCCTCCTGCTTAGAACTCAATGTCACCTATTTCACTCTTGTTTAAAACTTTCTCTGAAGATTTGTGGGGTCACACAGGGGACGGAGGTGGGGTCACAGTTCAGAGCGGCTCCCTCTCCGCGGTCCCTCTTCTCACTGTTGATCCTCGCCAGCCCTTTGCCCTACTCCTTTCAGAAACCCATGGAATCGGTATGTGACCCTTCCCACGGACGTGTCTGTCTCCTGGGAGCAGCCAAATTAAGCCAGTTTCCCTGTCGTTGCCCCAAACAGTGCCCAACATTGGCCACCCCGTTTGGGGGATTCCAAAGCCTTCCAAGCTTCTCCATCCCATTCCAACCACTCTTATGTGCTTTTTAATCTTCCTTCTGTATTTCTGCATTTCTTACAGGGCCAGAGGGGAGAAAAAAGGACCACCAGAGGAAGTTAAAGGGCACTGCAGCAAACTATATGTACTTTATGATGATGGCCTGACACTAATAAGCTGTAAATGGCATTTGGCTGCAGGCTAATGGCTTGGCAGAGCTAGGCTAGAGGAGCAGACTCAGTTTCTAGCAGGAGTGACACGCAAAAGCACCCCTGGTAGAAGAACCAGCGTGGCTGAAAGGAGCTTGTCAGCCCCAGGATCCTGGAGATTATGGGGTGCAAGCTTCCCCCTCCACACACTTCTGTCCTATGCTCATTTTATAGTTCGTCTGGGCGAAGAAGTGCAAGTGGGTATGCCCTGGGGGGAATCAAATTCAGTGCTCAGCCTGGGACTTGGTAGAGATAGTAGGAAGTGCTTTGTTGAACCCCACAAAGGGGGACCTTCCTTGAAAGGGAAATATTTCCTGCCCACTGGTGCAGGTCTGCCATAAAAAAGAAAAAGAAAAGGAAAGGAAGGAAGAGAAAAGAAAAGAAAGGAAAAAAGGAAAGGAAAGGAAAGTGGAAAGGAAAGGAAAGGAAAGGAAAGGAAAGGAAAGGAAAGGAAAGGAAGGAAAGGATGTTGCCCCCTCTGTGGTTAATGGGGTAAAAAAAGGACACTTTCTCAGCACTTCAGCCTGTGCCATGACATAAATTGAAACAGACAGAATTACCATTGATACAAATTAAAAACAAATAAAAAGGGTACACCAAGCTGATTCTGAGAGTTCAAACTCCATTACCAGCTGATTTACTGAGCAGTGACCTGTGATTGTTGGGGGGAGGGCAGGAGGAGTGAAGAGTCCCAGCGAATCCCATCAACCGCATTGCCGTGTGGCACACCAGTCAATAAGCTATTTAATTTAATGGGAAATGGTATTGACGAGCCAGAGAATGCAACTCACAAAAGATGCAGCTGCAAAGAGCAGATAAAGTCTTCAACCTGCCTCACTCCTGGGGTATCCAGTCCTCGGCATCTCCTCTATCAGAATCAGAGGGGAGATCCAGGGGACATGCGGGCGGTGGGGCCCCAAAAGGGTGCTTTTTAGGAGGGATTGCCAACACAGAGAGGTGGATTGGAGAGGAAATTGGTAAGAAAATAGGAAATGAATCTTCCAAACTGAGGACATGCTATAAATGACCTTTCAGAGTGAAAGCAGGCAGCAAGGGGGAGGTCAGGAACTCCAGGGGGAAACCCATCAGCCACGTTTCAGGAGGAAAACAGCCCATCTGTTTGTTTTAGGTTTCTTTTATGGGGTCACACAAGGAGTGAAATTCTCCCCAAACCAGAGCCCTCTTTGCCCACCCTGAACCAAAGCTGAGAAAACCAAGCGGATCACATGTGCCATTGAGTGGGGGAGGCAGGAGAGATTTTTAGAAATGGTTGAGACATGTAAAAAGTTAGTACTGGAAAAGGCCTAGAAAAGACAACTTGAGCGTTCAGTACACAATGTGCCAGAGTGACTGAGCCCTACAGGCCCTGCCTACCAGCTGTGCCCAAGCTAGCATCCCAGGAATCTCTCCCGAATAGATGTTATTTGTATAACTGAGCTGCCAGAGCCCCAGGCTCCTCTCCGACATCATTGCCCAGTCCTGGCTGGGGGGCAGCCCTCTACCCCAGGCTCTTTGCTTAGGGTCTAGCTCTGGTCAGTTCCTCGCAACTCCCCTGAAGTTCCTCTTTCTGGAGCAGTGCTTCTCAACTACAGTGGCAGTGTGTGTGGTGGTAATTCCTCCCCTCCCCCAGGGAATATTTGGCAATGTCTGGGGACATTTTAGTGGTATCTAGCATGTAGAGGCCAAGGATGCTGCTAACCGTCCTACCGTGCAGAGACCAGGCCCCCAACAAAGAATGCCCAGCCCAAAATATCAAGAGCACCAAGGCCGAGAAACCCTGCTCTAGAGGGAAAGAAATACAGAATGAAAATAATGCAACAAACGCCGGAAGGAAGGCAGGGCAGGGGAGCAGGATGGGAAACACGAGGCAAAGTGTCCCTTGGTGTGGCGGTCCCTAATCACCCCAATCTCTTTCAACCCCAGACCGCACCTGGAGGCCTCTTGTTAATAGGTGAACCCCCGGGGAACTGCAGCCAGATGTTGGGCCTACCCCACATGCACACTTTCCAGGATTCCCTTCGGTGTGGCATGGCTCCAAAGGGCTTGAGTGCACAGACCCCTTCGAGGGCTGAATTTTGGAGTACTTGCTTCTCCCCACAGGGCATCCCACCATCTGCACTCAGGCTCAGCCCCGGCTCCCCATCCTTCCTGAGGGTGGCTTACTGCTGAACCCTCCCACCCCAGCCCAGGGACGATGCCAAGAAGGTGAGCCATGTCTTTCACACCCTGGAAAGACGAGAGTTCCACTCCTGGGTGAGTGAAACTCCAGGAAGCAGTTCTCACAGTCCTGTGGTACCAAATCTGCCCTCACAGCAATTGCTTTTACATAAACTCCTCTTTTACTCCCCAAATGGTTGAGAAATATCCCTCGAGCCCCTTAGGGACTAGAGCACCCACAGATGTTTTTCCAGTTAAATCTCTTTCCCCTTCACATGAGGAGTGTCTGTCCCTCTCCCCACCTTTGAGCGGCGGCCCTTCGAGGGGTGGGGGCAGAATGGCGGAGCGTTTCCCCTTCGTAGGTCAGGGGATAATGGGTCTGGGACTAGCCAGCCCCATCGATGCCTGAGACCTGATGTTTCAGCAACCTGAAGCCTCCTTTCAGATAAATTTCTATAGCAACAGACAGCATCCAAGGAATGAAAGGAGTGTTCTGAATGTCAAGTGGGGTCAAGGTCAGAGAGGGAGGGATGGCACTGCGGCAGGGAGAATGGGTGCTGAGTTTGGAGGCAGATTAAAGACAGGAGGAGACAGGCAGCTGGAGGCAGGGCGTCCTGGGTATGGGCTGTTCCCTGCCCTCTGCTCTGTCCTTCTCACCCTCACCCAGAAATGGATGTGTTGCTTTTCACTAAAGGTTAAAGCATTACCTGAATTCAGCTGTGGTAGCGAAAAAGGAAGGAGGGAGAGATTAGGTTCCATTCTTCCTATCTTGAGAAACTTAGGGCCAGGGAAATAGCCCTGGACTTAAAATCAAGAGCCATAGACACAAGTTCTACCATTATCACTTTTGGCTACCTGCTCCTGGCCAATGACCGGGCTGCTATAAACCGTCGTTTCTCCACAATAAAACTGTAATAACCACTCTGCCTCCACCAGAGCCTGTTTTGAGAATCAAATGTGATAATAACTGTAAATATGTTCTGTAAATGGCAAAACATTAAACTAGCATTCCCCATAATGTTCTCTGTAGAACATTAATTCCATGGGATGTGAGTGAGATTCTCAAGTCCAAAACAAAGCAATAAAGTTAAAGAGTTGTTGTTGTTGTTCTAACTGTGGAATTTGTGACTATCCTTCCGGCACTAAATTGCCTGTGGAATCTTTTATCACACAGCATCGTGCACGACTAAAGTTGCAGAGCACACTTTGGGAAATGTTTCTCTATAGGAAAATAAGAAATTATTCGTACTGTTCTGGGCTGTACGAAGCACAGTGATGTGAAGAGAAGAGAACGGCCAGGCTGTCCCGGCAGCGAGAGAATGCTGCTTAAGAACTCATGTTCCAGTGCATCTAACGAACGTCAAAGTTTGGGAAACTGTCCCTTTCTTAGAAAGTACAGACCACACGTTATAGGTTTAATTTATAGGTGCCCCACCTCAAATGATACGTTGAATTCCTAACTCCCAGTACCGCAAATATGACCCTGTTTGGAAATGGGGGTCATAGTAGAGGTAATCAAATTAAAATAAGGTAAATAGAATGGGACCCAATCCAATCTGACTAGTGTCCTCCCGAAACGGGGAAATTTGGACACAGAGACAGGCACGGGGAGAGACAGGCACTTGGTGACATGCTGTGGGAAGGTGGAGGCAGAGATCAGGGAGATGCATCTACCAGCCAGAGATTGCCAGCAAACAACCGGAAACGAGGGAGACGCATTGAACAGACTCCCCCTCGCAGCCTGCAGAAGGCATCGACCCTGTTGACATGTTGATCTAGGACTTCGAGCCTCCAGAACTGTGAGACAATAAATTCTGTTGTTTAAACCATCCATTTTGAAGTACTTTGTTACAGCAGCTTTGGAAACCAATCACCGCTTCTGCAAAGAACCTGGCAGTCCTGTGCATCAGCTTTGACAAAGGGCCGGCATGGAGCTGGAGCTCAGTAAATACATGACGTCAGAGCCGGGCTCTATTTAGAAAGGTCATAATAAAATTTACTGAGACTCCTGATACTTCTTTTTGTTTTTGTTTTTGTTTTTGAGCTCAAAGCAAGCCATATTTGCAAAACTAAGCAACTCGAAAGATGGGCTGTCTTCGTTAGGGGACGCACCCCCCGCCCCGCACCCAGATGAGGCTAAGGGGGATGGCATGCGTTCATAACAGTTGAGACATTCAAATCTCTTCAACAAATATACCCAACCAAGCGACGGCCGAGATCTGGGCCAAGAGTTTCTTCCGCAGGAACGTTTTGCTGGGTATAGGTTCCAACAGTGACTGTGATGTCAGCATCAGGCATGGAAAGGATGTTGAAAAGGCAGAGAACAAGGTAGGTAAACCTGAGTGCTGCTCATTGGGCTCCACATAAAACTCCAATAGCTTGAGAGCCAACCAATCTTCTGAAAATTACAAGGGTGATTCCAAGTGCTATTTGATGAGACTTTTTTTTAAGGAATTGCTTCCCCCGCTCCCCTGTTAGGATATCAAATCCTCACAAACATTTAAATAACATAGTGATAAGTTTCTTTATGGCTTCTGACAGGGTCAAATATTTGTCCTCTAATGGGAAATATTTTTAGTACCAATAGTGTAAATTGCAATTCCTGGTTTTTTAGTTCACCGGCTATTATTAGCACTCTGCCATTTTGCCTAATTTTTCTAATATATTCTATTGAGAAAACGCACATTTTTCATCAACTCTGGCAAATGAAAACATAATATGGACAGAATAACAGTTTTCATTTTGTCCAGACTTCCAGGAAGCGTCATAAGGAATTAAATGTTCAACCTCAATAATTATTAGAACTTTTGCTTCCTCTATTTTTTGTGAGTCTGTGATTTCTGTTTTCTGCCACTCTTTTAAAGATTTCATGTATTTATTTTTAGAGAGGGGAAGGGAGGAAGGAAGAGAGGGGGAGAAACATCAATGTGTGAGAGATACGTCGATCTGTTGCCTCTCAGAGTTCCCCACCTGGGGACCTGGTCCACACAGCCCAGGCCTGTGCCCTGACTGAGAACTGAACTGGTGATCTTTTGGTTCACAGGCCCACACTCAGTCCACGGAGCCACAGCAGCGAGGGCTCTACTTCTATTTTTTAAGCCTTATTTTATCATTAGCTCTCTGAAGTATGTCTTGGGTATCTTTCCTGAGCTCCAAACCTCAAATATCTAGCTGCCTATTATGTAGCTCTGCCCGTATATCTCGCAAAAACGCAAGCTCAGGATTACATTCTGGATATACATGCGAAGGGACCCTGAATACTTGTTTGAAAGAATGCATGCACCCCACACCCGTTGCAGTGTTATTTACAATAGCCAAGCTATGGAAGCAACCCAAGTGCCCATCAATAGACGTAGATAAAAAAGATGTGGTACATACATACAATGCAATATTACTAGGCCATAAAAAAGAACAAAATCATACCATTGTGACAGCATGGATGGACCTAGAGGGTATTATTCTCAGTGCAATAAGTCAATCAGAGGAAGACAAAACCAACTATATTATTTCCCTTGTATGTGAAATCTGAAGAACAACAAAAATGAACAAAATACAAGAGGAGCAGACTCATAGATACAGAGGACAGACTGATGGTTGCCAGAGGGGAGCAGGGTTTGGGGACTGGGTGACAAGGTGAAGAAATTAAGAAGTATGAATTACTAATTGGTAGTTACAGAATACTTATGGGGATGTAAAGTACAGCATAGGAAATACAGTCAATGATATTTTATTAACTATGTAACTAAGTTGGTACTGGAAATATCAGGGGAAACACTTTGTAAAGTATATGATTGTCTAACTACTATGTTGTACACCTGAAACTAATACGAAATAATATTAAATGTAAACTGTAATTTGTCCTGGCTAGTGTGGCTCAGCGGATTGAGTACCAGTCTGTGAACCAAAGGGTCGCCGGTTCGATTCCCCATCTAGGGCACATACCTGAGTTGCAGGCCAGATCCCCAGTAGGGGGTGTGCGAGAGGCAACCACACATTGATGTTTCCCATCCTTTCTCCCTCCTTTCCCCTCTCTAAAAATAAATACATGAAATCTTTTCAAAAAATGTAAACTGTAATAAAAAAAATTAAATTAATAACAATAAAAACACTACATTCAAAAGCATGCTTTTACTTTTCCTGCTGAAACAGACCAATCATCCTGTGTTTCTGTCTTGCTGAACGTCATCATGTCACTCACTTTCCCAAGGCACTTACTTATTTGGGAAAACTATAGATACTTTTTGACCACCCACACTCCACCTATTACCATTCTGTTGACCTTATCCTGCGATTTCTCAAATAAGTGTTCCACTTTCTACACGCTACATCTGCTTTTGTCACTACGATGCCTCCTAGTAAGTTTCCCTTTCTACAATCTATTCCTTCAGAAAAAGTAACCCAGTGGTGTCACTTGCTTTTCAAAATTCTTCCCAGGCTTGTTCTCATGGTGAGGACGGATTCAGACCCCTTTAGCATGGGACACATTGTCACCTCTCCAGCTTCAGGCCCCTTAATGTGGCTCTCAAGCTCACATCTTCGGACTTAGGTCTTAGCATATAAGGTACGATACAAACTCACCTCCTCGATCTCAGGACCCTTCATGTGGGTCACATGAGCTCCTCATGGCGTCAGTCCTCTTAGCACAGGGCACAGGCTCACCTCGGCACGTTCAGGCCCCAACGTGGCCCACGTGCACACCTCTGCAGGTTCAGTTTTCCCTCTGCTTGAGATTGCAATTTATGCTCTAGACATTTTGAATTACCTTTGACTTCACAATGAGAATCGATCTTAAATATATACAATCTCTGAGCCTCCTTCTTCTGGGTCAGTACCACTACCATTAAATATCTCAAAAGCTCTGACTCAACCAGAAATTACAGTTGTCTCCCCAAAATACAGTGTCAGAGGGA
The DNA here is from genome assembly GCA_004026545.1 of Mormoops blainvillei. Lineage (NCBI taxonomy): Eukaryota > Metazoa > Chordata > Mammalia > Chiroptera > Mormoopidae > Mormoops > Mormoops blainvillei. The sequence goes on along the minus strand of PVJD01003019.1, from coordinate 11,825 downwards.
AAATAAATGGCAGGCTTTTGAACTTGCTGCTTTATTTTCCTTGAATGGCATCTTCGAACCCAATTCACCTGGATAATTCCTCATCATTCTTTGAGACTCAGCCCAGGCACCACTCCTTCCTCTGGAAAGGTTTTGTTCTTTCTTGCTTCCACTTAAGACTTAACAAGCTGTCTTGCCTGTGTGCTTCCAATGTATCTTACCTGTAATTCTACTGTATCCTATCATACTGTATTGTAATCATGTGTTATCTTGTCTGTACTCATCGCCACTGTGACCACTAAATTTTAAAAGTTCCTTGACAGCAAAAACTGTTTTGTACCACTTCTATCCCTGTCGCACAGTGTGAGCTCAGTGGGAAGTTTTTCCAGGAAATAAACAAATGAAAGCCTTCCTGTAATTATATGAGTTATAATGAGTAAATAAAAAATAACAGCCTTTGAAATATAAGACCATAGGAAGTACAGTCAGTAACAATTATTACTGATCTACTTTATTACAAAGTAGTTTGTGTCTACAACTATGTTTACTACCACTCTTATGATGTCCCCTACATAAATCACATGCAATTAAATGAACTTCACATTTTTTTTTTCTGTATAGCAAAGCCTTAGAATAAGACATGGTCTTTGCCTCTAAGAAGCTTATCTCTAGATACAAGACAAGACTCTATTTTACAGATTATGAAATTGAGGCACTGAAAGAAAAATTTATACAAAATCATTCAAGGGATAAGTGGTAGGATCAAGATTCAAATTTGGGTACTCTGCCTCCAGATTCAGACTTTTTTTTTTTTTTAGCTCTAAATGTTATTGTATGAAAGCTATAGGAGGTCAGAAAAGTAGATGCAAAGACGTCATGGAAAAGCTAGAATTTGTGCTGGCTTGAGAATCAGCTGTCCACAAATATAAAGAAAAAGGAAAGACATTCCCAGAAGGGAAATAGTATAAGTCAAGGTCATACTTAGACGAGTCATGGAAAACATAACAAGAGTGGAAGAAATGTATTAATTATTCAGAGACAATAATTGTTAAACTAGTCTGAATCTATTTTCTCCCAAAGTTTTTTTCTTTTTCTAAATACTGTTTTTATTTTCAAAATAGAGATTATACTGTATACACAATTTTGAATCCTCCTTTTTGAAAACTTGTACATTGATATAAGCATTTTCTTGTTACTACTTGTAAAAATATTTTAATGGTCCTCTGATCATTAAACAGATGTATGTTAGCTTAATTAAACCTTTCCCTATGGTTGAACACAAAGTTATGTACAACATTTTTCTATTAGAAATGATACTGCTAAGAACATCTTTGTCCATAAAACTTTTACATGTTTACTCTCATTTTCTTGTGATGAAATTAAAAAGTAGAATTCCTAGGTCTTAATTTACTAAATTTTTACTCTTTTTCCCCCAGGTAATTAATCTAACACTAACTGGAACTAGGGCCTCTGTGGTAAATAAGTTAAAGGTCCTTGTCCTCAGTTCATATTCTAGAGGAAAAAATAAATAAACATAGACAAATAACAAAATACAGTCAGGAAAATATTTTAATTTAAAGGAGCATGAGCAAAACCTGTGGGACCGCGGTCGAAGAAACAGCCGTCTCCACTGAGAGAGTGAGGACAAGGTCACAGAGGAAGGGACTTCTGAATTATGTTTTATTAGTTTAATTTGACATTTTATTTTGGGGAGACAGATACTGTTTCTGAACAAGTCTGAGCTGTTAAGATACTTAAAGCAGGTGCTACTAACCCAGAAATTGTATATTTTTAAGATGCACTTGCCCGTGCTATTACCTCATTATTATTAACTCATACAACCTAAAGAATAAATAAAAAAATACTGAGTTACCCCACCCCAGTTTGAGGTTGGGTAACCCATTACTCAATTTTGTATCACTTTGGGAAAAGTGAAAGAAATGAGAAAGAGACCATTTCTATTTTGGAAGATTCTGGCAGCAGCACCTCCTCAGAAACCATTGAAAAAAAGAGTGAAGAAAACCCAGGGTTTCTAGAGCTCTCTCCTTTACACTCACCCTCTGGTCCAAAAGCTTCCCCACTTTCTCAGTGTGTGACACCCTGAGCATCCCAGTCATTGTTTTCGTGGTATCTCTAAGCCAAAGGAAATACCTAGCTGTTCCATTTGTTAAATAGTTATGTTAATTATATGCCCAGCTAAAAGTGGGTTAAACATATAATAATATTTATGCCCTAACAGCATAGTAGCCACTCAGAAATATAATAAACTATAATTGAAAGAAAAATTATTTGTATTTATTCTTAAATGAACACAATTACTTACAAATCAGATATACCTATCTTGAAATCAGATTGAACACGGCCACCCTTATTTCCCGTTCCACTTGACTTTAATGCAGTTTTTGCCTTTTATCATAGCAACTACCAAAAACACAACTTCACAGTGAGACAATGGTACCTTGCTGGTGGGAATGCAAAATGGAGCAGCAGCTGCAGGAAACAATGTGGCGGTTCCTCAAAAAAATTAAACATCAAATTACCACATGATCCGGTAATTTCACTTCCGGGAATAGACCCAAAAGTATTGAAAGAGGGGACTCAAATACATATTTGTATACAATGTGCATAGTAATATTATTCACAATAGCCAAAATGTGGAAGCAGTGGAAGTGCTCATCAACAGAGGAGTAGGTCAAATGCGGTATCTACGGACAGTGGAATATTATTAATCCTTAAAAAAATCCTGACATATGCTGAAACCTGGATAAACCTCGAAGACTTAATGCCAAGTGAAATAAACCAGCCACGAAAGGACAACTACTGCATAATTGTAGGTATGCGAGGTAACTACAGGAGTCAAATTCATAAAAACAGAAAATACAATGGTAGCTGCCAGGGGCTGAGGGGAGTGGAGGATGGGAAGTTGTTTTTTTTAATTGGTACAGAGGTTTGGTTTGGGATGATGAAAAAGTGCCATTATGTTTTGGTAATTTGAAGGAAACAAGAACAGAGTTTTTCTATCTTTTCTTAGGCACAAAAAGATGACAACTTATACATGTAAAAAATATTTTTGGACTAGTAAAAAAATTCAGCACTCACCCTCCCTTTCCCCAAAAGTATAAATAAGCCTCTACCTTAAGCCTCTGTCTCCTCTCTGCATTAACATCCATGTAGAAAGATCTCCAGCAGCAGTTGCGGGAGGTGGGAGGGAGGAGGGGCTCTCATTTTGGATCGCCACTGACGAGGAGGGGCTGACTGGGCAAATTCCAATGCTCCCCACCCCTTATTATCCAGAACTTCAGATGTGCAAGGATTGGGTAAATCACTTTACTCACATGCTCCCATTTTACTGATGGGGAGATTGACTCTCAGAGTGGTTAAACAGGGTTCCCAAGGCTACGCAGCTAACTGTCCTCCGTGTAGCAGGGCATCCACTCCTGTTCCCCTTTCCCTGCCCCCACCCTATGCCTGCTCCATTTCAGCTTCTGCGAAAAGAAACATTGCAAAGATTTTCCCTCAGGAGCCCACTCATTTTCTTGGGTGCTGGGGCTTATGTAGAGCTGAGAGTGCTTATGATTTCGTCTGCCACTTAACTGAGATTAGCTGAAAGCAATCTGCTTAAAGTTTAAGCATCAACTTATCACTTTGTTAACTGTGCATTCATTTCCAAGGGGATGGTTAACTTTAATGGGAATGGGGGATTGAGTCATGAGGCAACAGGTTCTGCGACATGTGGGAGCCAGAAGGGAAGCGAGAGGCCTTCCCTGTCAGATGTTGTGTGGAGGGGGATCTGGTGGAAAGATCTGGATTAATTTTCTGCCTGCAGTTTCCCGCAGGGGACAGACAGAAAGGCTCCCATTCTGTCACCCTGTGATTGACATCAAGAGTTCCCTCTGCGCCCAGGGCAGGACCGTCGGATGGTGCCTGAAAGAATGCAGTCAAGGAGGAGATGAGGTCAGAATTACTCGCAGCCACAAGAATTCCACAGACAGATGAAGGGAGCTTCATGCTCATTCAACACCACCACTGCACTTTGCAGGGGAGGAAACTGAGGCCCAGAGAGGGATCACGGCTTGTTCTACAAACCCAGCACAGATCAGACTGGACTAGGATGCAGCAGACTCGATTCCCCATCTCACACCGTCCAAGAGTCTCTTGACTTCTCAGTGACAGCAAAGGGCATCTTGCTTAATTCCATTCACCCAAAACCAAATCTTTATAAAAAACCATTCTTTGATTTTATGCCTATGTGGTTTTTATGTGTTCTCCAAGAAGAAGCAAAACTTTTCTTTCAGAAAATTGACAGGATCACACTCTTTGTGCCATGATTATTTTCTCCTCCCAACCACCTTTAAGCACCATGCTATACAACCTCCTTTCTGTCACGTTAGATAGAGAAGACTTAGGAGTTTTAACTTTAGTAAAACTGAATGAAGCACCTAGAGGGGAATGGTAGTTATAAGAGATCTTACACACCTGGAGAAATAGACCGGACTGAGAACCTGGTAGCTTCAGTCTTACACTAATGTCTGACTTAAAAATGATTCCTTGCCTGGCATTTTAGAGGTGCCAAGCCTTGGCTCCACTTCCAACAACCGACCTTGTCTCACAGAGTGCCCGCTCCAGGTCAGACTGGCACCTTCCATTTCTCATGCCCATTCATAAAATTATGATGGTTATGACATTGCCCAGTATTTTGGGAATTAAAGAACGATCCCATTGAATAGCTTGCAAAGGATCTGGTATAAACTAGTATCGTTCAGTTTCAGGTGGCCCATGAGATAAATTTAGTAGGCCATTACCAGCATTTTCATTTAATGAAATTGTGGTAGATTACTGCAGTCATGGTCCTCAATTTCTTCTTGCCTCGTATGACTCATTTGCTAATGGAACAACATAGCAAATGTGACATAAGCAAGGACTTCAAAAAGGCTTGAGCACTGAGACTCGGCCTCTTCTTCCTGTTGTTGGGAGCTCAGAGACCATCACCATGTGGATGAACCTGGACCAGCCCATGTGGGCAGGGGGGAAGATGCAGGAATCAATTATCTATGCCCCAGACTGAAAACTGACCACCAGATATGTCAGGGAAGCCCATCCAGAACCACCCTACCCTCACAGCCAATCCACCAGCAGCCCACAGGTACATGAGTATGCCCTGCTGAGGTCAGCTGAGCCCAGCCCAGTCCAGTTCTTAACCTTGACATATTTGGGGCCAGATAATTCTTTGTTTGGGGGCTGCTCTATGCCTCGTAGGATATTTAGCAGCACCCCTGGCCTCTACCCGCTAGATACCAGAAGCATCATCACCCCTATTATGAAATCAAATTTCTTTTCATGTGCCCACAAGTCCCCTAAGAGGTAAAATCACCACTTAGAAGTTGAGCACCACTGATCTAGAAAAATCACCCAACAGTATCATGAGCAAAATAAATTGCTGTTGTATTAAGCCATTAAGTTCTGGGATTGTCTGTTATGCAACAGAAACTATCTGATATAGAATAGGAAGGACCTGGAAACATGTCAGTCAGTAAGAATAAGCATTGTTTTATGAAACTATTTCATGTGTGTACCAGATCATGACTTTCAATGCATTTCTTGCTCTGGGCTATAGTCAAGAACGCTTGCATGTCCTCTGGATTCCAAAGAAAAAAGCATGGACCTGGATTCTTGCTTCAGCCCTGATACTTATTGACTGAGTAATATTGGGTTGTTTTTTTTTCCCCAAATTGTCTGAGCCTTAGACGTCTCATCTAATCCAACCAGCTTATCTCAAATTTAGTTATGAGGGATCAGTAAGATAAGGTGTGTGGCAAACTGTGAAGAGCCATGGAAGCATTTATTAATGGCTTCAGTTTCTCTTCCTTTGTCTCTCCTCTCCTGAATGCTCTCCACCTCCCTGCTTCTAGTCAAACTTCATCGATGAGGATTCAAGGTGCACAGCTCAGGCTCCATCTAGCATGTGAAGCATCCTTCCTCTGATCATTCATTAAATCCTTTTGGTACTTATTAAATGTGCCAAATGCCCACTTATTGAATATCAACCTGACACCACTAACCCAGTTTAGCACACAGTTCCGTTTTATTTTGTTTACATATGGCTTTAGTGTCTCTCTCCACCTGGTCTTCAAGCTCTCTGAGGGCAGGGACATGTTACCTCCTTCTTTGCATACCCCGTAGTATGTAGCACATTGCCCTGGGCACGTGAAAGCTCTTCAGGGGGCCTTAATCACTGATTCTCATTCAAAAGACGTGGTGTTCACTTTCTTTCCACTTTTTGGATTTTACCTTCAGAAGACCACAGTGTCCTCAGTAAATTAGCCTGCCGCCTATTGGAATCCTGTGAGTCCCTTCTGGGGTCCGAGCCATCACCCAGCTCTGCCAGCCTGATTAATATCGGAGACCAGGAGGAGAACAACAGCACCATGCTGACTGTTTGGGGTATCAGCAGATAAACCATTTCCTAAGAGGACTATCACGCAGTGGGAAAGTAGCAGCTGCCTGTGATAACTATGCTCTTCAGCTACAGAAGGCCTGGGGCCCCTGACCTCCTCCTCGGCCACAAGCCCTGAGCCAGGCAATTAGTGGGCAGCGGTCTCACGCCCAGCAGAGCTGAGATGAATCCTGTGCTCCTCACCTGGTTAATTCACACTCTCCCCGCAGGAAGCACACTGGGCTGGAAGGGCACCTTTGCAGGGGAGGCATCCTTGTTCGTGTTGGGTTCTCTGAGGCTGGGGCTGGCTTTCTTCTCCGGGCCATTGTTCTCTGCCTCGAGTCTCCTACCTCCCACCCTCAACCCCGCCCTCGACTCCCAGCTCAGGAATCAACCCTGCTGGACCAGCATGGTGAGTCTGGGCTGAAAGGAGGGTTTACTGTTTGTCGTTAGGCTATTAACAAGCACAGTCTGCTAATGCTCTCTGATTGATTTCTGGATACTTTTTTCCTTCTGGACTCTTGGAACTCGGCTGCAGAGGCTGGTGTGAGGAGACAGAAAATGTTTACTTGGTTTCTCATCCCAAGGGCAGCTACAAAAATGCACAGAAATTTAGGAGATGGGTGCCCAGGTAGGAAGTGTAGAGGAAAATCACATTATCTAGAGGAGGCAGTGCCGCTGAGGAAGCTCCCTGGGTTTGGGGTCTGAACTTCTGAGTTCGAAGCCTGCTTGTTTCCAGTAACTGGCTCTGTTTGTAGTTGTCAAGGTTCTGCGACCTTGGGCAACTCGCTTACGCTCTGCGAGTCTGTTTTCTCCCTCAGTAAATAAGGGCAATCACGATCCCTCTCTCGGAGCTCTTAGAAGCTCACATGAAATCCTCCCTGGAAAATTCTGAGTAAATAGGGTCACTTAGTAATACACAAATGGAATTAGATCATTTCCATGATACAATAAACTAGACACAATGGAAAACGGGGCAAATGGTGTCTAATTAATAATTAGACACAATGGAATTAAACCTTTTCCGTGATTGGCAATCCTGGGGATCTTGGGGGAAATACGGCTCCTTTCTCTCTCCCTCTACACTGAGGGGCACGCCAGCAAATATGCCAACTCTCATAAGAGAATGGAAGTGTGTTTTTGTTTTCTTTGAAGACAGTGAGTAAACGCCGCTCTTGTTTTCTGGTATGAAATGAAATACCTCATTTTCAGTGGAAGATTTTAAGTTAAAGGAGTAAAAGCCACTCTTGGTTTCTGGTATGAAATGAAATACCTCATTTTCAGTAGAAGATTTTAAGTTAAAGGAAGATTTTCAACACATCGAGCTTGAAAATAGAGACTAAAACCTTAGTAATAACATACATCCACATGACACATTACAGTTTCCAAAGGAGGGTTATGCTTCTGTGAAGGTGTCTACCAGTAGAGTTGGCAGCAACAATTCTAGAATTCATTCACTCAGCAAATCTCTACCAAATTTCCACCACAAGCAAATCACGTCGAGGCCCTCAGGATATAGTATAGAAGAAAGCAAGCAAGCCCTGTCTTTATGGAACTTACATATCCCCAAGAGACTGCCTAGGCAGAATTAAAAAACATGAAAATAGGATGTCAGGTGCTATGAGAAAAATAAAATGGGAAAATAAAATAATGATAGACACTGTACTATATGTAGAGAATAACTCTGGGGTGCCATTTTAGAAAGAATAGTTAGGGAAGGACTTCCTGAGGCACTGACATTCCAACAGAGATTTTAATGCAGGAAAGGAGGTATACATATGGATTTTAATACAGAAAAGGAGGTATACATACGGATTTGGGGAGAAATTGCTCCGAAATGAAAATCAGTGCAAAGGCCCTAAGCTGAGAATGTGCTTGGCATGTGTGAAGACAATTGAGACCCACTGCTGTCCAGACTAAAGGCTTTCTCAAGATCCTTTCCAGAATTTTCTGTCTTTCTGAAAGGGATTTAGTCTTTTAATGATTATTTCTTCACTCTTATGGGTAACATCGCAGCAACATAAACTTTGCGTTCAAGGGTAATGGAATTTCCAGTCCAAGCTGGCTGAGTTCAGCATGTCAGCTGTTTTGAATAAGGTCCCTGAACTTTGAAGGAACATTTGGGACTGGTTATCCCAATCAAACCTCCTGAGGCCTCAGCACTCCCTGTTTATCTTCAGAGTTAGGTGAGAAGAAGTAGCTGGTCCTCTCAATGTTGCGGTGAAAGGAACCACAGAGAGCCCCATCACCACACCGCAGGACTCCCGACAATTGCCAGCAGTGGGACCATCAGCTGTAGAATGAGAGTGGGAAGGGAGCTTTGCCGGATTAGGGGGGAACATATAGAGTTGGTTTTATATGCAGACCCTGATCCAAACCAGATAATGGAAACCCACACACACAGCTCATCACTCCCTGCACACGGGAGGAGAGCTTCATACACAGCCAGCTTTGCTTCCCAGAGTAAATGTGCATGACGTTCGAGCTGTTCTGGCTTTTCTCTGCCACCAGCTCAGCCTCACCAGGCAGCAGAGGACCCGAAACCGTCTTGGAAGTTCCTTGTGACTGCTGCAATGTTGAACTAGTTTAACTAGTTTATGGGGACCTTTCTCTCGTCTTCATGTTCCATTTTAGACAAAAACTGTCACGTAGGAGATTCTATTTACAGTACTTTTCCCTTGGAAAGCCAGAAGGCAACTAGCTGAATGTACTTACTTAGGATCCCTGGGTTTGCCAGGACTCCAAAGGGTCGAGGTAGGGGAACATACCAGAGCAAGAAGCGGAGATGGACCTAATCTGTCCTTTTGGCCATGCTGTTGAATTCCCCTAGTTCTGTATTTACTCGGTTTTGCCACCCCTGGCCAATCAGTACAATTACCCGAATTTCCACCTGGGAAGGTTTGAAAAGTAGACCGATTTGAATCTTCTCTTTGTTAGAACCTATTGCCACATTTCTGTCAGTTAGGGCGGTGTGCTCTGAGTATACGCCTGCTTACACCTGCTGCTTTCTCACCAACCCCTCCTTACTCTGCCATTTAGTGACTGCCATTGCCATAGTCTCTGTCTAGAATTCAGAGTCACGGGTAAGCTGGCCACACTCTCAAAACAGACATAATTCCCACAGCCAGGCCACTTGGAAACACTTTCAGAAACTCAGGCCCTGAATGGCCTTTCTCCCACCCAGCATGTGTGAAAGATACAGGTCCTCTCACAAGAGTGATCACTATATGAATTTTCCCCTTGACGGTACTTTCATCCACTGTCACCATTCTCCCCTGAGTGGTAGTAGGTGTTCTGGGAAAAAGAGAAATGTAGGTTCCAGTTCTGGCTCTTCACAGATGAGTCACGCCTTCATCGGGGATCTCAGTGGCCTCATTCGTAAAATAAGGGCATTCAAAGCAAATCACGCTCCTCAGAACCACAGGGCTCTCCTGCTCTCGCTGCAGCTACTGTATGGCTGTCTATCGCTCTTAATCTTGGGCCTCCGCGTGGGAGTTTTATTTATAGAGAGTTTCAATAAAAGAGTTTGAAAACCACTGGGCTAGAAGATGTGCTCTAAGCTGAAAGATTTGAGGAATACCTAGCCCCTGAGAGCACTCTTGTTTCATGACCAGTTGCTCTCTTTGCACAGGTGAGAGTGATGTTACTGTTTTCAAAGTGTGGTCCCCGAACCGGCAGTGTCACCATCACCTGGGGACTGGTTAGAGGTGTGGATTCCTCAGCCCCACCCTAGATTGGCTGCCTGAGAAGCCCTGGGCATGGGCCCCACCGGTCCATGTTTTCACAAGTCCTCCAGGAGATTCTGATAGACGCCAAAATTTGAAGGCTCTTGCTGCAGAGGAATAGACTCAATCCAGTTTATCCAGATCCCCTTCCCATCACACTGCCTGTGTGGTTTCAAGGCCACAAAAGACACACACTTCCAACTTTCGGAAGCATGCGACTCAGCTTCCAAAGGTGAAAAACCGGCATACAGAACATGGACCTAGTGGGAAAACGAGGGGAAGAACTTCATAATTGCCTCAAACTGAAGGGCCGATTCTTCCTGCAGCTGTCTCCAGGACACCAGAGCCCTCCCGAAGGAGGTGCCTCACTTATTAACATCATAACTCAAGCAAGTTGCTTGGAGTCGCTGCACATGGAAAATTGCATTCTGCAAAGTGTTGAAGCTGCAAAGTCACCAGCTGAGTCGATAGACTTTTATTTTAACGATGTTTGTGATCAATATTTAAACAGGATTGACCGAGCCTGCTGCTAGTGCACCTCTCTCTTTCCAGCTGCTTGTGAAGATAAAATATTTACTGGGGTGGGGGCTGGTTACACATGGTTTCAGGCCAAGGAGGGAGTTTGGGAGTGTGGGATAGGGCCGGAGTGATATAGGATACATTAACACCAAGCTTTAATGGACCTGGTGTCTCTCTCTCTAGGCCAGAGGGGCTTTTATTCAGACGTTCTGGGAAGGCTATGAGAGAATAAGAGAATATATGGAAAGGTGCGGTCACTAATCATATAGGGTAATAAGAGATTTTTCTTGAAAATAGTCACAGCATCTTGCTTTTACTGAAACCAACAACAATTAGTAACTAAAAGCATGGTTCTGGGCTCAGACAGCTCAAGTGTAAGCCTACCTACTGTTTCCACAGGCACGCTACTCAGGGTCCCTGAACCACATCTTCCCCATCTATAAAATGAGGGCAGGGGCTAGTGAACTAACGGTAAATGAGACACAATGTAAACCAGTTGAAATATTAGCTCTGCATAGTAAGTGCTCAATGTGTTAGGTAATTATTGGTCCACCTGGGACTCAAAACCCAGATCTATTTGTCTCTAACATGTACACATGATCTGTGTACAAAATCAGATAACGTTTTAAGACATGGCATAATTAAGTGTTAGGGTTTATAATATAGTCTCTATGAAAGCAATTCCGAGTAAAGAGAAAAACCAGAAATGGCCCAAGAAACCAGGAGACACTACAGCAGGTCCTTGAGTAATGTTGTTATATTCAAGGTTGTTTTGTTAAAATGTTGATTAGATGTCATAGGAACTTAAGTCTTGTGTATATCAGTTAACCCCTTTTAAAACTGAGTTTGTTTTATGTCATTTTGCTGAAAGCCTCAGAATATATCGATGACATTAGGTGAGGACTTACTGTATATGAAGAAGGTCAAACTTTGGTCAGACCTGAAAAAGTAAACAGGACAACCGAGGAAGGCATCGGGAGAACAGCACATGTGAAAATGTCACATATACATGTGCCCCTGCGAGGGGCTGCTGAGTCTGAGGTAGTTCAACACGTTGGTTCCGAGGAAGAGTTGGACACCCAGTGAGTAAGATGCACCAGAAAATGTGTTCTCTAAAGAGAGGTTAGAACTCCACTTCCAAAGGCTGGGAAGCAAGGAGGAGTGCACAC